>JAOEHY010007676.1:0-21646 GCA_025447955.1 Psilopsiagon aurifrons
CTGGCAGTTTAATTGAGACTGAATGGCAGTTCACTCTGTTAACAAAGCACATCAGACATACAGTTTGGAAAGAAACAAAAATGCACCAGATATTTCCTTGGATTCTGATGTGCTGCTCATGTTTTAACTTTAAGTTTCCTAAGCTACATGACTTTCTGCATGGTGTTTACCCTTCTAGATGCTGGTTATGCTGAATTACTGCTGTCATTCCCCTTTTAGCATGAAATATGAGCCAGTTAATAGATTTTCCTTATTGCCATTCAGGATAGAAACTCAAAAAGGACTGAAAGAAGAAACTTCTACCTGTAAGTGATGAAATATAAAATAAAATATTTGTATCTAAGAATGTGAACATAAGTTAAGCAATTTTTGAGTTTTTAGTAAGGAAGTATTAAGTTCCAGTGGATACTGACCTGCTTCACATGTGAATTCCCTCCATCCTAATCTATCCATCTCTTCCATTCTGTAGTAATAGCTTGCATCCTATCACATCTAAAATAAACTTCTGCTAATGAGTTCAAGGGAATAAGAATATTTGCTTTGGCATTCTGGCTATTTATATTTCACAGACTTAGCCCATTCTGGCATAATCATCAGCAGGAGAGCACATTAACCTTTCCTCAGTGTTCCTAACTCAGCAAATTTGATAGCCAAGCACAAAGTCAGGTAGTCCAGATAATTATTTAGAAAAACAAGAATAAAATCCTTGAGAGGGTAATATAAGATTCTAACCTATGCAGGGAAAGGATAAATACCGACAATATTTGAATTAGAAGTGCACTGGCCTTGGCTGAATTTTTTCTTCTGTCTAAAAAGTTATTGTATTTGTTTATCCCAGCAATGGCTGATTAAATTCTCATGGCAGCACATTAAAACATCAAATCAGAATGGGAAAGACTAAATCAATTGATGGCAAATATATGATGCCTAATCAGACACTGATGGTACCAATAATACAGAAAAGATTCTATGACAGCTTACAGCATACGCCTACTTCATATTTTGGAAGCTTTAACACAGCTTTCTAGCAGCTGTTGATGAATGAGAATGAATTAAGTAAAAATCCTTAATCCTCTGGAGTTAACTTATCAGAAACATCTGACGCAGGTGGCTTAGCTCCTCAGAAGTATCCTAACTCTCAACGAAATGTATCTTGGGTCTCCTTCAGTTTATAGGCAGGTAAAATGGTAGTGCAACCCACCTATCAAGTACTTAAATTAAGGCTTATAAACATCTCATTAAGGGTACTAGAACTTACCAGCAATGCAGTATCATCACTGTTCTTTTGCAGATTCACCTGCTCAAATCTATCTGCACCTCGTTGTCCTGGGGTCTGCGGACATCTTGGGTGTCTATGATTCACTAAAACAAACAAGACACCTGCCACACTTACGTAGTTTTGTAAATCCCACTCTTCGCATTCAGCATCTTTTCATGATGTAAGTACATATATCACTTTTCTTCAGTCTTCTGTTGTTTATTTCTCTCCCTCTATGAAATTGGTGAGAGGTATTTAGGCATGCCTAAGAAGAGTGCAAGAGGCTTTGACTTGAGGAGATTATGTATTTGGGGATTTGCTAGCTTTTGGAATTAGTTTGGGGCCTGTCCCACGCGGAACTATGAATACAACTGATTTTTTGAGTTATTGGGGAAAAAAAAAGAAGTATCTGTGATGACTCTTTTCTAACGAGTCAAAAGTGCAAGACAAAAGAAAGTTGTTTGTGGTCAAATGTAAAGATTTATTTCACCACAGATGAAACATGAACTTAGGTTTCAAGTGGAATTTCATGGTTTTCATTTTGGACACAGGTCATATTAAAACTGTTTAAAGTATATGTGTGCAAAGTTTGGCAATGGGCAATACTTCCAAAGCACTCAAGGCTCTAGTACTCAATGGTATTTTAGCTCTTTACTCCAACTGGATCTCAAAAATCTGTTGCAGAACTTGGCATTACGGGTTTCCAAACTAGCACTGTCTATGTTCAGATGAAGTATTTCTAGCAATACAAATAATTCTGATGATCTTGTTAAGTAGAAGAAAATTTTGACGTAGTTGTATCATTGCAGGGACATAAACTGAAATGTGATCTTAATCATAATCAGTCCTTTCTTTCTCTTTTACAAGCTAAAGATGACCAGGTCCACCCGACCAGTGAGCTAATCCTCTCTACTCACATTCAGTTCTGAAAAAGTTAAGCACATATTAAAGATAGATAACTTGTGCCTAACTAGTTTCTCTCCAGAATATTGCTATTGGAATAACCATTCCAGCATAGGACTCACCAAAGACATGCTCAGTCCTCACAAGAAACTGAACAAATATTTGTGCTTTAGCTGATGCCACACTCTTATTTTGATTCTATTCCTAGAAGAAGCTTCACTATGTTCTTGACCACTAACTCAAATATGCCAGACAAGTGAAAATTCTCTTCCTGATTATGGTTCTGCTCCAGAGAAAATCTGAATGTTCAGTCCATAACTTAGCACAGCAGTCAGTTGCTAAAGGTAAGCACCCATGGTATTTAGGATGTTCAAGAACATCTGAGACACCTTCATAGGAATTGTAAGTTAGACATAAGAGAAGGGAATCGAGGCTTTTCAGGGTATTCTAGCTTTGAACTCTATCTCAAAAGGCAGAATATATATATGTTAAGCAACTGAATTTCCACTCAAACTGACAGGACACCGAGACAGAAACATGTCCTAACACTTTCATTTTTTAGTAGCTATTGGCCAAATGACTTTTAGAAACATCAAGGACAACATCACTGGATCTAATGCTACCTTTGGTAGCTCCTAATTAAGTATTTCTTTTTTTGTGGCACCTCCTTTGTCTTTTGTCATGTTTCAACTTCCCAAAGACTTTACCAAAGAAATACCTGTCACACACAGAAATACTACATTAGTGTCTCTTTAAAATCTCTTCTTCTTTGGACAGTCCTCCTGCAGCATTTGACTCACATTGAAAAAGTATTTCATGCTCAAATTTCTGTTGTAGCTTTAAATAGATATTAAATAGCAAGTATATAAAGGATCAAGGAAGCTCTCTTAGATCAGCAAAGGAAATTATTCCATGAAGAGGCCAGCATTAATCTAAGCTGAGATAGGGTCTTCAGCTATTCCTTCTTTACTTTTGTATGAATTAGTCTTGGGGATAATTTTTACTGCTGGTTTTCATTGGTGGTTTTCTGCAGCTATTTTCAGCAGTTGGTTGTCAAAATTTTTCTGGAAAGCATTGTCAATATAAACAATCTCCTGATCTAATCTTGTAGTAGCCCTGTGTTTAATTAAATTTAGAGTGTGGATTCACATTAAGGAATTTTTTTAGCCCTTGAAACTTTTATATAAAGCCAAACCCTTGGTTTCTTGGAAGTGGGTTTTGGGGAAAAAAAAAGGGGGATGATTCCAAATGTCAGATTTCTAAGAGTTGCCACACAAGTAAATACAAAGCTTATTTCCTCTGAGAAACGCCATATAATGGATTTAAAAGATGAAAAAAATCCCAGTGTTTATTCAGTCTAATGGATAAAAAGGATAAACTCACTGACTTATCACAATGGTCAATTGTACAAGAAGTTGAAACAGGCCATTTCTGACAGCCAGTGAAAAATAACATTTGTATCCATAAAAACAGAAACCCTGATGTTGTATTTCATACGGAAAAGCCAATAGAAGTTCCCAGCCAAGCTTTTTTATCACTAAACTGTCCTGATTTATACTTTGTTTGAAGTTCTCAAAATGAAACTTTCAATCTCTCACTGTCTAAAAATAAACTTGCTGTAGCTGGTTGGGAGGCAGCTGACACGGGTATAGTTTCAGCATTCAGCCCTTAGGAGAAGAACAATTGAGAGATTACTCTTTCATTCCATAGAAATCAAGCACGACTTCCATATATATTAAAGATTCAAGTCTGCAAATTCTGAGTAATAAATAGCCAAGTTGGAGCTGATTTGTGAAACGGCTTTGCAGAACCTGCCTGTTTCCTGAGAAAACCCAAAATTATTAATGGACAAGTGAGCACTCTCTATGCACATTTCAGTTCATACATTTCTAGTTACCTATTAGCAACTGAAGAACTGATAGATGCTGTGCATCCCTTGTAAGGAAACATTCCCTATAAACATGTCTTCTTTAGATTTAAATTCTCTACTGTGAGAAAGCTCACTAAGGCATGGCTTTGTTGCATAGTTTACTTGGGTTACTATTTCACTATCATTCATATCAGACACTTCTTGCTTGTGGGGAAGGGCAGTAATTCTACTTTCTAGTTCAACCAAATGATCTATTCCCTATAAACCCAAATAACGTTTTACCTGGTAATCTGTAGCAAGATGGCTGCAGGTTACATTATTTATTGCTAGTCAGCCAATGTCTTTCCACCTTTCTCACCAATGCTTGTCTCAAAGGATAGACAAGGTCCATCATAGTTTACCAGAAAGCACAAGGAGGGGCTTTCATACCCATGCACGAGGAATACATCCTTAACAGGAGGGAATAGTAAATATTCCTATAACTGTCATGAATGGTTTGCAGTAGCTGACTGCTCTGGGACTAGATGACCTCCACAGGTTTCCACTTACCCTATTAAGATTCAAAGAATTTTCACATTGGAAAATGTGTTCCTTATATAGGTAGATACAGCATTGCTAATTCAAATATGATTTATGTAGTTGGTGCTGAACTCAGACTAGACCAACTAACACGTCCAGATTTTTGATGTTAGTTCCTGAGGTACCCACAAAGATGCACCCTAACCTCTGTACAGAAGGTCATTATATATTTATATAGTAAATTAATGATCTGCAAGACAGAAGACATGGATTAATTCAGACCAAAAGGAAGGGAAGTGGTTCAGAGAACTCTTCCTCAGAAAAGATTAATTGTCTCCCTTCCCCCTCATCCCTCTTTGTATTAGAATGACCACACTTGAGCAACTACATGGACATGACTCTGAAAGGCAGAGACAGGCAATCTGGTCTGCACCAAAACCAAGTCATCTTCATGCTCACAACTATAGCTATCCTTCACCTCCCCTGATATTAACTCTTTTCAGATTTCTTTTCCTCTAATTTACTTTTTTTCTTACTTAGATCTTTTGACAAACATATAAACATGAAAAACAAATTCTTAATCTTGCAAACAGTGTTCACTAATTTAGTTGGATTTACTGTAACTTCATAATAGCATTGTAGTGAGGTCAGTCCTATGGAGTTGCATGATTGGCAGCTCTAACATATAATAGACATGTTCTTTGCAGTCAGATACACTTTTGGGGGCCACTAAAGTATTAAGAGAAAAATTCATTTTTATCCTATTAATAAATAGTTTAGTTTATCTTTTGCTATGCTTTAACCAGTTATCTCAGGATGCTATTTCTTAGCCGCCAAACAATAAGGAGTTGGAAGATAAAAGTGGGAAAGTTGCAGTCCATTGGATCCTTCCATGTACACAGGTCCTGAAATTCCTCCTTGTCTTCACCATTTCTTGCACACAGCTTCATAACCTTTGAAAAAGCCCCAAGAGGCTGATTTCCTCAGAAGATCACAAAGCAGGCAATGAGAAGGAAAGAGGATAGAGACATCAGAATAAAGCTGAATGCTAAAGGGATTCTGCTCGGCAATTGGGCTTATTTTAAGCATTAGTGCTGACATTGTTAGACACCTCCCCATAAAAACCCACCAACTGCTGAAAGTTCTTTAACTTTAATCCCTCAGAACTGGGATTTTATGCTACATTGCAAACTGCTTCAGAAAAGGTGGCTGTTGTCATGCTTTGAATGTATTCTAAATTCAAAAACATAAGGAAACTATTGTGCTTGCACTCTGTAGAACAAAGTACATGTTGTAGAGTATATTCTTCAATAATTCAAACTTTAAAAGGTGTGGCATTTCAAGCCTTAAAATAACAAAGCTACACTCTTGCAGAGGTTATACCACATGGGGGTGTTCATTTCCCTTTGTCTTAGTTGCATAAACTCGAAATCAACCCTATACAGTAAATGATGTCTGCCCTATTGTCTTATATAAACACTCTTTTGTTTTTCTTCAGTGAAAAGCTGTGTTTAAAGAAAGCTCAGTATGAATTCCAATAAAGAAACTAGTGTAAGAGAACTGGATTCATAAAATGAATTAGAACAGCTCTACTGTTACATCGCCTGGTGCTGGAAAGCCAGCAAAGTCAGATAATATTTTATTTGGAGCTGAAATGAACTGTTGTGAACTCTGACAAACCAGCACTTCAAAGCATTCTGAACATACTGCCACTAGCATAAGGAAATTTATCGTGACTTAAAAGCCTGACTCTGACCCTATTTACACCATCTTTACTCTGCTGACTTCAGCTGGATGGAAGAGCAAAATTAAGTCATTCATGGTTATCTCTGTTATCTGCAATATACAGAAACAAGGGAAAAAAGAGGGACTCATACTTGATATTCCTATTCTACTCGCAAATAAAGCAGCTCAAAAACCTCAGACAAAGTACTGCACATTTGGGCAACTTCATGGGTGGCCCCTACAGGAATCAAGAGAACCCATGAAAAGTAAGATGTCAGATGTGGTGATATTGCTGAATCTTTAGAAATTCATACTTTCTGGGAATGGGATAGAGCCCACATCATTACATTATTTTTATTGAACCTTAGAAATGCATCAATGTGGCTAAATTAAAACAGAAACCATGGTAAAAGTAAGGCTTTAAGAAAAGATACATACTTTTACAACCTCGAGCCCATTATGGATTTCATGGGGACCATCATGAAGCAGCTTGACATTATTATGATGATAATTTATTAATGACTTATATATTTCAGTACCCCTCTGGTTCTCCTGAGACAATATCAGGACTTATTTGTGTGATGCATTTCAAGGGCATAAGGGATAGGCTTGTTTTTCCTCATAAATGAATAGAGTAATGCAATTGCTGAATGCGCATAAAAGCCAGAACACAAGAGGATTGTTATACAGCAGGGTATAAATTGCATTGCTAGCTATTCCTAAGTGTTCCCTTTTTGGGTCTTTTACAGGTTGTTTTTTTAATCTATCCTGTGCAGTCCTCAGTCATGGAAAACAGTTAAAAACTCATTAAACTCCTCAATTGCACACAAGCGAGTGAGAAGTAAATACAGTATAGTCACCAAGAAGGATTCAAAGGGCTTTGAATCTTTAGATGTGATGTGCAATTCAGCTGACACATGCCACGTGAAACTTAACATAAAGTAATGCAAATTGGTTACAGAAATGCAGCTCAGAAGTAAAAAGTGAAAGGGGAAAAAACACAGAGAGGCTTAATAACACTGGACACCCCATAAAACAATCATAGAAACGGGCCCGCTGCCAGTACAATACAAATATACATGTCCACGAAGCTGATAGAGCAAAAATCCCACCAACACCCCACAGGGGAGCAGTTTTAATCTTGGCCATAGCTATGATGTCATCAAAAGCTGTTATTTCATTCCCATTTCCACACACACCCCCTCAAAAAATGAGCACAGCCAAGACAAATTGCACAATGCAATTGCTCTCTCTGCACTAATATATGCCAATTACACTGCGGCTGGAATGCAGATTTGGATGAAAACAGGATGCAATTTTTAGGAATTTATCACCATTGTGGACCATTTCAGTTTTGGGGTGACCTGCCAAGGCAAAGGGGGCCATCTTTATGGTTTATTATCACTTATCATCCCTGTCAAGAGGACAGCTATAATTTGGTGTATCTGCTCTAACCAGTGTTAATTCCACAGCTTACAAACTGGCAGGATTAGCGAAATCAGTGAAATTCTGTCTAGGCCAATAATGGACTGCTGCAGTTGTTCGTTCAGTTAAAACACCTTTTTAAAGGTCCTTTGAGATACTTTACTTTTTATTATCACTTCCGAGTCCCTTCAGAATTCCATGAGAGAGCATCTCCAATGGGATTTCATTAGAAACTGTTGTCACCCTGCCTTTTTTTGAACTTTCTTAGACAAAACACTTTTTTCATATCTCATTGTCCCTCTACCTCTAAACAATCAGAAACACACACTGCAATCCCAAGTCCAGGAAAGAATCTTACATTTGTACACGCAAGACATGGTAAGTGTTTAACCCTTCCTCTTTGCAATTAGAGCTTTATAATACCACATTGCCTTGATAGTTTAAAAGTTCCTTTCATTGACCACTGAAATGTACTTTTGTAAATCTCTTGATGAATCCCAGGTTTGTTGAACTGCTCAATTATAGCCTTATCCTAATCCTAGTAGCTAAGCAGTAATGCTAGCAACCTCCCACATCCTAATCCTGTTCCACTTGACACTGACCCACACTCAGTCCCAAATGATGTGTGCGCTAGCATTAAGACATGAAAACAACATATTAATCAGGAATTCAACAAAAAAGGGAAAGATATATAACAGGGCAGCAGTGAGCATTTCAGCAAAAACAAGCTACTCTCTCCATACATATATTTGGCACATACAGATTTAAATACATCTAACATAAAAAATACCATAAATACATACACCAATGTGTTGAATTGTTACAAATCTTGTAACTAAGCTATTAGAAGGTGTCTTGTGTCTTGAGCATGATTTAAAACAAGAGGGAAATCCAGCCTGAAGTCAGATTGAAAGTATTAGAATTAGACACAGACTTAGAAAATGGAAAGACTTTTATGTGTGATAGACCCCCATCCTCTATAATTCACTGCAGATTGGGAAAATGATTCCTTCAGATCTGCTGCTGACAGCTTAATATTCCCAATGATAATGTTGTCAGGTGATAACACAGAGCCAGTCTATTCACTTTGATCTGAAAGGAAAGTTTGCATTGACTGCAACTTCTGGAGAGAGGTTCTGCTTGGGAAAAGAAATCTCAGCTAAGCTGAAATATCACCTGAAGAGCATTTAATTGCAGTCAAGCTAGAAGTGCATCAACTTCCAAAAGGTCCAAGTTGTCTTCCCTGAACAAATCCTGAACAGTGACCAAAACTCTCTCTCCAAAAATATTACCAAGGCAGCCAAAGGCACACAAGAATGATCCGAAAGAACCTCCTACCCAGTTTTCAAAGTGAGTGCTATTGTCAGATGTATTCTCTCAAATTTCAGGAACGTGAATGTATGGCTTCTAGAAACTCTTGGTTTTAGCGTCTCTCCACATCTTTCCTTAGCTAACCACAAGACCAACAAAATTCCTCTAGGTTTCTATATCCATATAGCTAAATATTCTTTCAATTATTTTCCTGGCATGGTTAAAGAAGAATTTTGATAGTCTAAGGCCTTTATGTCAAGATAGTAAAACCATGTCTTTTAGAAGGATATTGATACCGTTCTGTTACTGTCTGATGCAGTAATTACAGTACTGAAAGACTGGATTCTCTCTGTGGGTACTTAAAGAGAAGGGGAAAAGCTGAGCAGCATTCCCCACCATATATAGAGATTAAGGACAATTATTTCCCATCCACAGGCAAATGGTACAAAAGGACAAAGAAAAGTGAAGTGATGCAGGGGCACATTTCAACCTTTGGAAAAGGTAGGAGTACAAATGCAGGGAAACCTGCAGCATGGTTGGTAGGAAAGAAATTGGATTTGAAAAATAACCTAACTGTCTGGGAGATTACTATGCATTAGAAGTCAGGGAATAATTTGAAAATTGCTTTCAGGTATTATGTTTACTAAAATTGCTTTCCTACCTTGACTGAATTGCAGAGTTATTATCGCCTACCACACATAACAGATAAGCTGTAGCATTTGTAACTTGAGTATTATTCATATCATAAGGGTTTCATTAAGAACTTCCATATGATACTCTAGTGTTTATATATGCATACATGTGCCCCATTGGTATGTGTGTGCATCATCAAATTACTTTCCTTTTAATTGCAAAATTAAGGCTGGCTTTGTGCTTAATAATGGGATTCTGGAGCTATTGCTGCTGCGGGGATAAAGAGTAGCGTAAGGATAACTAGATCTGTAATTCAAAGTACTATTGTCAATAACTGTTAAATGCACTTAGAGTGGTCAGTTAATTGAAAAAGAAACCAGAGCAAGTAGTCCCTTAAAACAATTTAATTAAGTACATCACCAAAGCAGAATAGACCATTTAATAACGCAAGAGCTTGAACTTCAGCAAGGAGAAAGATGGCTAGAACTAATTCAGTTATGAGGATCTGCTTTTGGCAGTGTAGCATAAGTGATAGATTTGGGATCTATTTCTTTCTCATTAGGTGATGAATTTGTAATTTTAACCCTAATACATCAAGTTAATGTTGCATACTGGAAATTTGGACTTGAAAAAAAACTATATTCTTAAAGAACTGCAGCTTCATTCCTCCAAGTAGAAGGGGCAAAACCTTGGTTCAGAAATCACAGTGTAATTTTCACACAGAGTACAGTGGCACCACGATCTTCCCCTCACTGACCTCATGAGATTCATTGCTGGGGGAGTTTTAGAATTAAACTAGGAGAGTTTTGTGTTATGTATAATGTTTTAAAGTTTCTGACTTAGACATACCTTCATGAGCAGCAGGATCTCTCTGAAAGTGCAGAATACCAACACCAAGAGCAGAAACAGTGCAAGCTGTCAACAAGGCTCTGTGGAGATTGTATTTGAACGAGGCATTCAATCCCCATCACATTGCCACTGAAACTGCCAGCCACTTCCAGCTGTTTTGCCTGGACTTACAACTTGGTTTTATTTCTCTTGTCACCGATACAGGGATTTTAAGCTTTGGAAACTACTATTTTTTGTCCAAGTTGACCCAACAATGGCCTAAAGGTGGTTGACTACATATTAGTATCAGCCCTTTGGGGAGCACTGTAGAAAACTCTACAAAGATAGAGCTATCAAGTCCACATGAACTTGGCTAAACCATGTTTCTTTCGTGTAGAGATGATAAAAAGCGTGCGGAATAAGGGTAGGTCATGCATCACCAAAAAGTACACATGAAAGTTGTCCCTTGTACAGTTCTCCCCTTTGGCAGTCCATTATTTATCGTATATACACCTTATGTCACTACCTATGTCACTACCACTAGCCTATTTGTGTTAATAAAAAACAGACTGACAAAACACTGTTCTCATATTCAAGAAGAAAACATCCACTGGTTTCAGAGCTGTTCAAAGCTACTGCAACACTGCATTTGGTTTAAATACTTACATATGCGCATGCTGTACTGCTCCAGGTTTTCTACAGACTTTTTAAAGGGATTTTTCCACATGGTCTTCTCTGATGTACAATGAACTTTTCCAAACCCATACAAAAATCCCATCTAACTCAGCAGATATGATGGTGTCTATGCCTTCCGACCACTAGCAACTTCCTCTGTTACAGGGTTCTAGAAGTGCAGTAAAAAAGGAATAAGACAACAAAGCACTCTAGACAGTGAGGAATAAGTTTTACTGCCTTCCCCACACCCCTTTACCGCCCTCAGTTTATCTTATGGGTGCTATATTGCTAAAAAAATACAGAAAAGGTATATGCTTCCATTTGTGCAGCTGTATAATATACGTACATGTTAAATGAATAAGAAAAGTGGTGGAAGATTTACTACTTTACATTATTCTTATCAGTATACTTACTTACCTGCACTTATTTAGTATTGTTTACTGAGTTGTTTATTCTTCATACTTCTCTGGTTCTATTATTTGCATTAGTATTACTGAGAGAGCCAGGAGTGGCTGCTGTTACTCAACATGCTTTAAAACTGCAATATCTGTAATTACTCACTTAAAAATACACACACACATGCTATTTATGTATGCTCACATCTCATGCACTTCATATTTATGCACTCTCATAGACTGAATATGAAAACATAACCTATTTCTGACATAACCTTTCCAATTTCAAGCAAGCTGGACTACTTTCTTGTTCACTTGGGTAAAACTGAGAAATGTGGGGAGGAAAGTTATTATTCCCAAATCAATTTCACAACCTCTTTCATAATGTAAATCTGATGATACCTCTTGTCACTCTTCCATCTTTTCTTTAAACTTTCAAACCTATGATTTGCCTTCTTTCCCTCAAAACTTACCCACAGGGCTTTGGAAATGTTTCTGTTCCTGGCGGGGCTGCCAATATCTGGTGGTAACTTCTGCATGGGCAGAAGCTCCCTGCAGAGAAATGGCAATGTTTCTCTTTTCCCAGAATATTTTGTACCCTTGCTGTTCCGCTCAGTGTGCAGTTCCTGGCCAGAACAGCATTTTGTCCTATGTGTCATACACTTGAGCCCTTCTGTCTTCCTGCTCATAATCATAAGACTATTGTTAACAATAATAACGTCAACATTCTGAATTTACAAAATAAAAGGCACAGAGATTAAGTCCTTTAATTAATCCATTGAAGGAATAATCCACACATTGCTACCAGCGATACCAACTTCTAGTGTACGGAGGGGAAACATGGGACATGACCTTATCTAAATTAACTTCCAGAACATTTCACATTACTAAAAACTGAGTGGAAACAAACCCCCACCAAGTGTTCTTCAGCAAACATATCAGGCATTCAGAAGCAACAGCTGCTCAGAGCTACCCAAATCTACTTTATCAGCTGAGGCTGTGCTGGTCCATCCTTATGCATGGAGATGGTGTGTCACAGACATGATAGACACTCTCCCAAATGCAGAATTAGAAGGCATGCTACTGAGATGATTCAGACATTGGGGACTTTTCACAGTACAATCCCATTTAGGTGCAGTCTTGAAGGAGTTTGGTGCTCTTTATGACTACAGACATGGAAGCATGATGCTGTACCAGCTAACACTCCTGCTCAGGTGATGCTGCTTAGTGTTTCCTTAGAAAGCACAAACCAGCTTTCTCCAGAGTGGACAGAAGTCTTTATCCTGTCCTTTAATGAGGGTTGAATTTAGTCTTTTTTCACACTGCTCCATGACTTGCTATGAGTAAGAACATTACATCTTCTTTTAAGAGTATTTAGTCACTGTTGACTTTTCCAGTATTGGTGCCAGGATTTCTCATCTTGTTGGAAAAAAAAAAAAACCCACAGTGAAGACCCTGGCAGTGCTATAATGGAGGTTTCATGGTTGTAGAAATCCTAAAATCATTGTGTGTTCTTCTAACATGTGTGTTCAGGAGCGCTAAAACACTGACTTCACCCACAAGTAGTTCAGAGTTTTACAAAGTTCCACTTCCCTGCCCTCAAGAGCTTTCTATCCTAAATGGCAAAAACAAAAGAAGTAAAAAGAACAAAGCAGAACTGAAATATAAGTTTTAGAAAGGACTCTGGTCTTTTGTTTCATCGTTTTGTCAGTAATTGCAAACAACTTTTATTGTGACAGTAAATTAACCAGTACGCCTGTGAGGGAGTACTGAAGAACATAAAATAATCTAATATAACATCTACACTGTTCCACTTTTCAGTAATCAAGTCTTTCTTCTGACCTTCAGCAAAGGTTGAACATGCCTAACAGACAACAGCTTCATAGCCTCTTACAGGAGCCAGTCCAATTTTCATTAACTCCAGTGGGAGCTGATTCAGACCCACAGTTTTATCCTGTGAAACAAATGGGATCACCTCCTGGAAAGATGGCAGCCTCCAGCTATTGATTCAGGGAGATTATTTGTGGATTTAAATATGAATATATGAATAGTTCAAATAATACCTCAATAAGGCTGGGGAACACTTCTTACCCTGTAGCCACAGTGCATTTCTATACTGAAAATGTTTTCATTTTTATTCTGTCAACAAATGTTAATACCTGCCCTGATCATCCAAATACTAAAAAAAACATCTTGCTCATTGAATGCATGGAAATACTTTTGATCTGGCATTTATTAATTAAAATAAGTACCTTTAGGTGTGGCAGTATTAAAATAAGGGCTGTATTATTGCTACCGTTGGGACAGAGAATAGCAGCTGTGCTTAGAAAATAATGCCAGTAAGTTAGACAAGTAATGATCCAAAAGTTAGGATGACATTTCTAGGTCAGCAATAGGAAGTACAACACCTACAAACTTCAGTTCCTGGGACAAGGAGAGAATTCAGACAGCTAAAATAGTATTGAACACAACTGAGAATGAGTAAGTATAAATGCTGCAGCGGACCAGGCAGGGATCTGGGGGTGTTTTTTGCTCGGAACAGTAGGATTTGAAAGCATTTTTCCATTAAAAAAAAAAACACACACAAAATGACAACAGTGAGGCCCAGCTTTCAAGTCTCCATATAAACATCAGAGCTTGGTTTTGAAACTTGCGGTCCTTAAAACCTTATATCTTATTTTCAAACAGCATACCCCCTGCCAAGAAGTTACATTTTTTCCTCTCTTTAAATAAGCAGCTAGGGTAATGGCATGATGAACAAATTTCATTTCTTTCTGTTCAGTTTTTTCCATCTTTAATACAGCCTCCAGCAGGCCAGATGGCACCAATGCAATTGCTAGTAAGTCAATACATCTGGCTGCATTCCTGAAATGACAAATCTGATGGATAGAGCCCCAGCTCCTATACAAAGCCTCTTTTCAGAACGCTCTCCCTGGTACTTGTCTGCTTTAAGCAAAACCTAATGTGTGAAAACAAAATAAAATTGAGCTTTTTCACCACCCCGCGCTAACGTTTCATTTGCAGTGTTTTTATTAACGCTGCTCCCTTGCTGCCCTGCTTCTGTACCTTAACCCCGCTCTGCCAAGAGCTCTCTTTTTGGCACAAGACAGGCTCTGTTCGAAGACCTCCCTCCTCTGGAGCTGCTAACAGTTCAAAGCAGGTTACAATAAACACTTTGGCCTTTTCTCATTAAGAGCAGCAAGATTGTTTAGGAAATGGTCCGCAAAGAGAGAACAATCTGAGGGAAGCAGGAGTGGAGCAATCGCTTCTTTTCGACCTCAATAGTCTCTCATCAGGCAAATTAGGAGGTAGAAATATGTGTGACATCTCACCATCATCAGAGCAGCAATCTGTCAGCGAGGCACTGCCCTAGTACTGATGCTGCAATGCCAACCATATAAGGTGTGAGGGACTCTACAGCCTTGCTCAGGATCCCTGGATTATTTACAAATCCACAAATAAATATCTGGAAGCGGTTGGTCAGACCAACGAAAGGGTGTGTAGCAAAACTCTATGGACAATGGCAATACTAGGAGTTAACCATCTCTTAGACAACATTAGTCTTCATGTCTTTCTATTCTTATATATCATGGAAAATCAACTAGCACCAGATAAAATACAAAAGCTAAAAAAGGCACCACTCCCCAAAAGAATTTCTCTATCCCCATATCTATTTCACAAAATAAAGCATAACATGAGGTGCAGTGCTCCTAATTTATGTTGTATTCATCACTGACAGAATCCTGATGAGAAAGAAGTTATTACTGTGTTAACTGCAGTTACTGCCATAATAAATATCAAACAACTGACAGTTTTGAGTCACAAAACCCAAGTTACTTGACCAAGAAGTGGGTCAGTCCATGAAACTTTTAAAATTTAGTATTTTGCCTCCTTAGTAAACCTGCTGAAGTTATTGAGATGGCTCAAGGAGTACATATAAAGAGATATATATATACAGACAAAGATATAAGGAAATCAAACTGTAAAAATCAAGAAACTAATATTTCTGAACACTGATCTCAGTAATTAGCAACTAGTGAGAAATGTGCTATGTCCAAGTGGGCTAAAGCTGAAATGGTTCCATCCCAAACATAAGTCATGCTCTTGAGTCTTAGCAACCTCATCATGAGCATTTCTGCCTGCAACCTGAGCTGAATACAGACATCCAGAAAGCTAAGAGCACAACAGACAAAAATTTCTGATTTATTTGGTACAGCCTTTGGGCATAGGAACAACAATGACGACAGCGAAGCTTTTCCAAACTCTCTACTACGCACCCAGGCTGTGATTCCTTCTGAACTAGATTTTTTCCTTAAAGGGGCAAAACAATTCAGGTTGAGCATTTCAGACACCTACTGCTGCTCAATGCTCACCTCTAGACAAATAGCATTGGGTCTTCAGGGGAAGATCCTCTTTAAATACCCCTGCCCTATTTTTCTTCAAGGCTTTCACAATTCCTTCTGCTTTAACTATTTCGCACTTGGAAAATTAAGTCACTTGCACAGGAGTTTTTTTGCATAGTTCAGTAATACCAAAGTTAAACCTCTGTTTAGATTGATTCATTGTGTTAACTTTTTCCATGAATAGTAGAATGATAATGATTAAAGCCACAGCTAGCAGTCAGCATCTAGGACGTGTAGTACAGATGCAGCACCCACCTCTCCAATTCTCCATCCACAGGCCGGTAACGTGTATCATAACATCCTTGATCTGCTTCTCATATGTGACTGGGAAAGATGGGAAAGGATTTTTATTAATCTCTTACCAGATAATATGTGTAGCCCTGGAGATAAACATTTTTTACATTTTTCAGTGAGCAGTGAAAATAGAATCCTTGGCCTTATCAGTAATTCGTGTGCAAACAACTTGAGCATTATTTTAAAAAGAGCAGTGAAAAAAATACTTCAAATACTTCAAATATCAGCAACCAGCAATAAGAACCATCACTTCTCTTTAGCATACAAGCTAGAATGTAAGTATCTATGCACAAATATGCATAACTAAATACCCAGCCAATTGTTCATTAAAAGATATCACTAAATTTTATGATACAAACCCAGAAGTTTCCAATACATATTTCACACCGTTATCTCCAGTAGTGAAGATTTTCAGAGGCTCATTTGTGCATCTTTTCAGGCTCCATCTCCTTAATCTGATCTGAAGTGATTCATGCTTAGGTAGCACCTCCATATCCTTGCACTGAGCTTTCCTCTTGTAAGTAGGACTAGTAAAAGAACTTATTATGATCTTCTGCTGCTTCTGATATATTTAATGTGGTGCAATCAATAAGGAAGTCATGCCTGCATAACTGGCCTGTCTTCTGAGGAATGAACATATGTGTGCCTACACAATGTAGTGCTAAGCTTCTATTGTCTAAGCATCACCAAGCATTAGAGAAAACTATACGACTATTTTCTAAATATTTTAGCCTAAAAGTTTAAAACTAGCTATCATTATGAGGAAAGTGTTTAGAAGAGGAGAATTAAGCATAGGAGAGCATCCCATCAGTACAACAGGCTCTAGAAATGGAAGAATGAATACAGAGAATGAAAAGGCCTTGTTCTCCTTGGCTTTGCTTCATATTTCTCCCACTGTCTTCGATTGTCATTTCATAGTCACTATTTCACCCTGCAACCTACTGTAGGTATTAGTTATTTGACCTTTAAATTTCTTTAATCTCCCCAGGTTGTGTCTTTATTTGTCTTCTGAGAAGAAGACTTTATATGCGGACAAATATTTTTTTACTTTTCCCTTCATTTTTATCAAATGACACTTTTTAAATTGCCTCATTCTTCCATGCAACTTTTGCCTACCAATGTAATCACTTCATGGAGTTAAATCATGTAATATCAGAACATTTTAAAATAGCACGAATGATCTGTAAAACTAAAAATAGAGAGCACTTGTGAAAGATGTTCCAGTTATGGAGAGTTCAAATTATTCAAATTTGGAAATATATTTAAGTAAACCTGGATATGTTGTACAGTCAGTAATTTTTCACCACCTTCATTTTGCCTAGACTAGCCACATTCCATTTTGATCTTCTCAAATCAAAACTTCTCTGGCCTCGTCACCCTGCTTAACTTACTTAGTGAAAAAGCACTGAGAAATTGCTCTGTTTTTGAATATTTATCTGTTGAGTCATGCATTAAAGCTTAAAGCATAATGATTGAGAGGGACTCTCAACAGATTAAGTCACCTTTCGGGATTTGGCACAGATGAGGGAGAAAAAGATATCAGACTAGCCGTGTTTTGAAAGAAGCTGGGGAAAAAAAATATCAAAGCAAAGCAGAGCAACTACCTTGAATGTGTCAAAAGTAAGATGAGCATGAAAATCCGTGCTCTCTAGGCCCTTAAAACCCATCAAAGCCTTTTTACTTTTTAAATCTGCCCTTAGATATTAAGGTGATAGGAGATGTGGAAAACAGATGGTATCCAGCCCCAGGGGTTCTAATTACTAGAAAATTAGCATAGCTGAACATGACATGATCCAGGTGAGCAGATATTGTACTTTAAAGTTTGAGCATTATTCAAAATAGTAAACAATACATTGAGAAAGAATTGTTTTCTGATTAAGTAACTGGACAGAGACTCTGGAGATCATTACTGTTGTTTCCAGATTTGATACTGGACTTGCTTGACTTTCCTATATGCTACTGAGTGTGAAGCAGCCCCAGCCTCAGCTGGTTCCTCCAGCCATTACAATAACATTATTGTTAATAGAAATCAGTCCCAGCTATATTAGCCATGCAAACATATCTGAACTTTGGCCAGTTGTATTAGGATTTGGTGCTGGCATGGAGAAAACCAGTAATCCCACCGTAATTTATTCCTAAGAAATTTAATTAGGTAGTTCTATGTGCGCACTATTGCTTTATGATTAGCATATCACAGGGATTCACCATCATTAGCAAAGGTAATAACTGCTCGTCTTCTCCCACAAGATCATCCACCACCTCTGAAAGCCTCACCTCTCATTTTCTAGTCTGAGTCAGGCAGCTATAAGAGAAGCTGCATGATTTGGAGGATCACTGCAGGAAAACTTTGTGCTCAGTAAGCAGATGCACAGATATAACTGATGTAGTTTTTACCTAAGGTCTGATACATAAGGTATTATTCTATAGAAGAAGCGTTACTGAAATCACATTTTGGGTCTTTGTCTGCTTGAGTTGATTTTCTGAAAGCACTGGGTCCCAACTACTTTTATCCCTGGATTTTAGCAAATAACACATAACAGACCATCAGTTTTGACTCACACAGGCTGACATTTGGAGGGCTTCTGAGCTCTTTGTGAGCAAAGGGTAGCATGTATGAGAGTGCTATCTCTTTGGATGAAGAATAAATGTCCTGGATTCATATGTCCTCCTTAACGAAAAGTGCTTCTTAGCACCTGATACCCTGGTATATCTATGTAACAGATACTGCGTTATCAATGCTGCTCAGCATAAAGGACGCTATTGTTTTGGGTAAAAGTAGTTATAAATATTAAATTATTTTCCAAAAAATGGTTCTTTAAAAATATATAGCATATATGAACAAAATAACCAAGTATGTGTCCCGCTATTTTGGGTTTCATTTCAAGAGAAAACAGAAAACCGGAGATCATATCTAGACGAGAGCAACCCGTCGCCATTATAAATAAAGGTGCTTTTCAAGGTCCATTAAACACTAATCATACCTTAGATTAAGGGGAGAAGGGGGAAGCACAGGTCTAAGACTGTTGAAAGGGTATATTTCATACTATTAAGAAACTTAAGACAGAGACAGTTCAGGCTGAGTTCTGTTTAATTTAAAAGATACTCATCTCAAGCTTTAGTCAGAGTTCTCAGGATACAGAATGTCTTTCTTATAGCAGTGCTTACAGGAACGAGTGAGGAGAAAGAATTTCAGGAGAAGAAAGAGGAATGAAGCCCTGGTTTGGGACTAATTTTCTTCACTTCCCCCAGAAACACAGTTTATGAGTAAATTCTACTATTATTCTCACAAATTTTCAAGTTACTCATCTAAAACCTGAATTTAAGATGTATCTATCGTCCCCTAATTTATCAGTTGAGTTGTCTCAAGGTGCACTATATAACATCCTTCTGGGCAAGTTCTTCTTGTCTGCAAGTGTATTTTTCTCACACTGCTTCAGCATTTGCATAGCTCATCCAGGCAGTGACAGCCTGCACCCCTGCATGAATACATTACTGTAGTCTGCTCCCCAAGGCATGCTCTGATATCACATAAACCACTGCGTTGCCAAACAGAAACACCGACTTCTACTGAAAACAGTATCTCCAAATACAGTACAGAGTTTGCAGTAATAACAATTTGAAATATAGAACAGTGATGAAGTTCACTGATAAAATTTTGTTGATGGAGATTAGCAATAAACATTTTAGACTTAGCTTAATGGAGAGGACCCAATGATTTAGTGTAAAATGCTGGCATCATTTTTGGAGGAATAGGTAAGTTATCCCGGAGCTACCAGTCACCCAAGCCAAAAGGCACCCTTCTCCCTTCCACCCTCAACGCAAAGCAATCACTCAATCAGTCAGCCCATTTGGATAACAGCCCACACCACCTTTTCCGGCAATGCATTCAATGACTGGGTCCAAACCCCAGTAAGACCCAAAGGTCCCTCCCCACATCCAACCCTGCTTGACCAGGTTGGGTTGCTGTAGCCTCTCCTAGCTCCGCATCCTCTGCAAAGACCTAACCAGTGCCAAGGCAATTCCAGATTTCTGCTCTGTTGGCTGGGTGAAATAATCTCAAAACAAGGTCAGAGAGGAAAATGTCACCTTTGAAATGGAAGGAGGTTTCTGTAGCACATTCTTGCGTAATGTAAACAACAATGACACTAGAGACAGCAAAAGTTTGCAGCTGTATTTTAAACCCTCTTCTATCCCCCCTGCCTAGGATAAGTCATCCAAACAAGCCCTGGCAGTTTTGACTGCTCAAGAAACTTTACGGCTGAGAGCTGCTCAGATGATTTACTGCTACATCCCCTTTTTCCCCTCGAGCTTGCACTAAACTAGAAACTCAGAGTTGTTTAATGGAGGACAGCATGGTCTCCTCTTTTTTTCCCCTCTTTTCTCCTTCTCATGAGAAAACTTGTTTTATAGTTCTTGTGAAAGAATTTGTGATGTCTGATTACAACATGGAGCTATAAATCCAAGTCTTAAAAACAGCTCCTCTCTTTCTATTTTTTTCATGCTCAGCAATAACATACTTGTTTTAATGAGCCAACCGTCTAGGTATGAGAACACAAGACTGCTGAGAGAGAGAAGATAAGACAAAACACCCCGCTACATCCCTGACGTTGTCGTGATGGATGCTGTTCTAATAGAGCAAGTAGCCAATACTCAAAGCTGTTTATAAGCTCTAGGCCAGTTAGATTCTGCTTGTGAAACAGCCTGACAAATGAAGCCAAAACCAGGCCCTGATGCACTGAGGTACTTCAGAAGAGATGTAATTTCAAGTGAATTGCCTTCATTGGTCAGAGATTTAATTATGGAAATATTACAAGGCTCTTACTTAACCGTTCACTTAGGCTATGAAAATAGTACAGGAAAATTAATTGTTTCTGTACTAACTTAAGTAGAAGACAACATCAAAGGAAATTCAACCACCACTTTTAGAGGAACAAGCGTAAAGATAAATAAAATCTAGGTGAGAAATGAAACTCACCCACCTGATCTCACAACCCAAATCCTGCTAAACATAAGGATGGTCTCACAACTGCTCTTTCCAAAGCCAATCTATGCTCAGTCCTTCACTCTAGCAAGTCATCCAACAGCCTCCATCTGTCACAATCTCCTCAGGTTCAATGAGACCAATGGTGCAATGGTCTCTTGAGGGTACAGCTGCCCAGGGAGGGGGATGTACTTAAGACATGCCACTCAGCCCTCCTCAGTCTTGGATTTGTCAGGCAGGTTGGGAGACACATAACTTTGTCTTATCTTGCAGCAGGTCATTGAATCACAGAATCACAAAATCATAGAATGGTTTATGTTGGAAGGAACCTTAAAGCTCATCCATTCCTAACCCCCTGCCACGGGCAGGGACACCTTCCACTGGAGCAGTTGCTCCAAGCCCCTGTGTCCAACCTGGCCTTGAGCA
>JAOEHY010007678.1:0-38469 GCA_025447955.1 Psilopsiagon aurifrons
CGAGAGCAGAGTAGAGGGGCAGGATCACCTCCCTCGACCTGCTGGTCACGCTCCTTTTGATGCAGCCCAGGATATGGCTTGGCTTTCTGGGCTGCAAAAGCACACTGCAGGCTCATGTTCATTTTTCCATCGACCAATGCCCCCAAGTCCTTCTCTGCAGGGCTGATCTCAATCTCTTCTCTGTGCTGTGCCTGGGATTTCTCTGACCCAGGTGTAGGACCTTGCACTTGTCATGGTTAAACTTCATCAGGTTGATATCAGTCTGCCTCACAAGCATGTCAAGGTCCCTCTGGATGGCATTCCTTCCCTCCAACATATTGACCGAACCACCCAGCTTGGCGTCATCAGCAAACTTGCAGAGGGCACACTCAATCCCACTGTCCATGTCACCAACAAAGATGTTGAACAAGGCCGGTCTCAACACCAATCCCTGAGGGACACCAGTCATTACTGGTCTCCAGCTGGACATTGACCACTGAGCACAACTCTTTGCATGCAGATCTCCAGCCAGTTCTTTATCCACCGAGTTGTCTACCTATCGAATTGATGTTCCATCGCTGGCAGTGTTCAAGTCCAGGTTGGACAGAGCCTTGGGTGACACGGTTTAGTGGGAGGTGTCCCTGCCCATGGCAGGGAATTGGAACTAGATGATCTTAATGTCCTTTCCAACCCTAACTATTCTATGATTTTGTTTGTGCATTTTGTACAAATACTTAAAAAAAATGCATCCATTGTGGCACATCTAACTAAGAGCTGTACATCATATATTTTAATCTCATATGGAAATATTTCAGATGCTAATTACAATATTTTAAGATTCTCCCAGGTGATAGCCTCTCAGTTACATAATGTTCTAATCTTACCTTCTCTCTCTCCTTTCAGGCTCTGCAAACTTTCTCACATGCTGAAAGCTAACTTCACACATACATGGAGGCTTTCAGCATCAAGTGTTAAGGTTTAATTGCTTAAAGAAATGCATATGAGTTAGGCATCTTTGGTCTATTCTAGGCACCTAACTTCACAGTCGTGTACAGTGCAACATTTTAGTGTATGAACGCGATCAGTGCTTCAGATCCACTGTGGTTGAAATTGCTGAGAACTTGCCTTCCTAATCTGTCAACGGAAAAAAAGTAATCACAGGACTTAGTCTAAATATTGCGTATATGGGAACAATATCCAAAGGGGAATATAACAAATTAGCTAGATTGTCCTCCAATGTGTTTATTAGAAGGTGCAGTATGTTCTGTAATTAACAACAAACAGCCATTATGAAATTCCGCCTGTTGAGGGCAAAAGGAATACCAAACATCTTTCACTGTTTTAAGCAAAACATTTTCACCTTGATTTTTTTTAAACCAATCTCTTTTTCATCTGTGAAAATTTTGATAGTTCCATGCTTGAAAAATTTAACTAAGAAAGAAGTGCTTTCTGGGAACTTCACACAAAGTGCTGACATAATTTTAAAGAAAAATTATACAGCTTTGTATGCTGCATTGAACAGATGTATTGCAAACTATCACATAATCGAAAAATCAAGGTTTTCTGCATTGTTTCTTCGAAGGAAAAAATTGATGACAGTCCTGAATTTTAACAGGTCAGAGAAACCAGACTCCTTACTGGAATGTGAACTAGCTGTTTTAAGGACACTGAACAAATTGGTATTTCTATGAAGACAATTTCTAGTGAAGGAATTTCCTCATTTAGATTTTCTCACCGGAGGTGGGATCTGTAAATTTACTGGCAAAGGTTAAAAAATATAGGGAAAAGAAGAAAAAGTCTCACAGAGAAAAAGCAAAATAACCCAAAAACCTGAAAAAAACCTACAACCCAGAAACAAACCCAGATCACTTTATGGATGCGCAGTTAACACTTAAAAATGCTGTTTTGGTTTTTTTTTCTAGAGTTATTTGTTTAGGGAAACAGCAGTAAGCCACTGTGGTTTTAGGGAAGAACAAACAGCCACAGCTAATGGTTCCCATGGAAGACTCCTGTAGGCTGTAAAAGTCTGTAAATAGCTGAGTTCTTGTCCATATGTGCAGTTTTGTTCAATTAATCTTTATAACTACAAGAAGAGATGACCCCACAGGAATTACCTATATGTAATGCAAAAAAGAAAGACAACTAAAAAAACACTTCCACAAGGTAGTCATTTGCATGCAGTTCAGAATAGCTTTTCATGAGAACGTCACAAGAAAAATCCACATAAGAGCCTGTGTTCCTGACGCTGATGAACTGTGAGGTACTGTGACTTAGCAGTAAAACACTTGTTGTTCAGCAGTGACTAGACAAGTTGAATGGCTGTTTTAAATGAGCTACAGATCATGTAAATCAACTGTGCTGCTACTGCTGCTGAATTTTGAGAAATGATTTGGAATGAGTTAAAAGAACTGTGTTTCAAGGAGCTGTGACAAAAAAAGTGATTAAACTTGGCACAACTTTCATTATAATCGATGCAGAGCTAAATAAAAAATGTGGCCTCTGACATAGAAAGTTCTAAGCCACAAAGCACTGGAAACCAAGGAACTACATGAAGCATTGCTCTATGAACAGTAGGTAAGATAAGTCTCTGGTCTGATCTTGCACAGGCTTTTTTATAAAGCAGATCTTTTAACAATGATGAGAGGGAAGTAACACTAGTCAGTGAAGCCTTGTATCCAATGAAGCTGATTTTTTACTTACTGACTGCATCCAACTGTGCATGTCAGACTCTAAATGTATTTCATTTGGCAAAGCACTGGAGCTGTTATATTCTTTCTGAGCCAAATTTTGCCCTTGGCTTCAGGCACACAGCTTCCATTGACTCCAGTGGAAGTTATACAGAAGGAGATAGATTGTGCAAATTAGGCATGCTCTTGAGATAGTGAAGGAAGGGAAATTCACCACTGAATCCCAGAGTGGGAGTTCACAAAGGGCCAAAAAAGTCAATCTCACCAGTCAGTCCTCCTCAACTCATCAGAAAAATGGTTTGCAAGATTCATAAAATAAATAGCTCATACACACTGCTTGGAAAATAAAAGCATTTTCTCAGGTTTTGGGGCAGGCCTTACCTTCATTCATTGCTTCAGAAGCTGTCACTCCTCAGAGAGTTTTGGTTCCATACAATAATTGGTGGAAGATGCTGCTTTTTCTTCAAAACCACACTCACCCAGATTTGTCCAAGATCCTTTCTTACCTGTACTGACATAACCCATATCATCCTGCCACCAGCTACATCCCTGCTTTTTTCCCTAACCTGGCACAGGTTATTCCAGTTGTTTTGACTTTGCTTTTTGTTTGACTAATTTTGATTTCTTTCACTCCCAGGGCACAGGATTTATTTCTAATTTTCTCATAGGTCTAGAGTAACAAATTTTATGTCATGCAAAGTTTCATATACGGGTGCTTTAACTTGGACCTCTCAGTTTAACCTCAGTGGCAGCAGAAAAGATCTCTAAGCATAATGAAAATTAATCCAACTTACTGCAGTTCTCCCACACTCAACTTCTTAATCAAAACCCGTGTATCTGTTTAGAACCAAATCAATAGCATCAATTCCAGTTTACTTGTTCATGTGCTTTCAGTACATATATAAAAAACTCTCCTTAGGTCATACCTACAAACCCAGTGAAGGTAAGGTTCTGCTTTTGCTACTCATATCAGGTTCTGCTTGTCTTGTAGATGAAATAAATATGTTTTGCAAGTGGATGAGAAAGCTACACACAGCATAAATTTTATGGATCTATTTATTATATTCTCCTAAAGAAAAATCTTTTAATAATTTTTTATTATAAATATTGTCACACTAGAAGAACAAAATGTACTGTTCAGGTACTTGCAGGGGAAAAAAAGTCTTGCTAAACTAACCCAATGTAAATATGTTACAGATTTAGACCCAGAGTGGCTTGTGAAAAAGATAAAACATAATACAACAGAAGTAAGAGTGTGATGGAAGAAGCAAGTGACTAAATGACTCAAGTATGCTGGGTTTGCGTGTTACCAGATAGAACTGAATTTTCACCAGTTGTTTCTATAAGTTGTTTGGTGGTTCTTTAACCAACCATCAGACCCTCTGCCATTTTCAAGCTGAAAAGAGAGTGAAGGAGGAAAAGATCAATTTTAAGTTGTCTGTCATTTAACATGTCATTTAACAATGACTATTTTGGTCTCCAGGGAAACTTCAGCCCACCTCTTGCTGCTGGCTGGAAGCACAGTATTATCTCTTCAATATATGCACACTTAGTGACTTCATAACATTAGTGCCTGGTCTGTTATAGAAAGTATTTTAAATATATAATCCTAAGAAATATAGAATTTATGTAAGCAAAGAAGGAGATCAGTCTTCTCTTGTTTCTTTTTTTGACAAAAGCAGTCTTCAGTGAAGTGTTCCAGGATCCAATCATTTGCTTCACATGGGAAAATTTTAGAAAGAAATTGAAGCATCTTGAAGCTCTGTAAAGTCACTGTCTGTCTTGCTGGTGAAATATGGGTACACCACCCTTTTCTCCATTTCTCCTTGGATTGCTCTTAACAAGATCTTTCAAGATATTTGGTCATTTATTACAACTTTTCTTTAATAGTCTGTTGGTTTCAGACATATACATGCAATCTACTACTGTCAGGGTTCAGTAAGGGGCTACAGAAATTTTCTTGCTACTGGATTTGTGAATAAAATTGCTGGAAGGCTGATCTACGTGACACTGACATTAATCCTTTGTTCAAATGAAGACACATTCACATTTTTCGGTAATGTCCTTCACAGTGAAAATCCCCTGCCTATAAACAGATCTGGAAAACAAATTTTCTTGCAAATGACACTTTATAAAACCTCCTTATCAACACTGAAAGTTCAAAGGAGTGAAGATATGCCATCGAGCTCTCTTTGATGAAGCATTTTCTTGAATTATCAGCTATCAATGGTCTCCTCAGTACTCCAAACCCTCCTGACTGGCTTGTCACCTTTTAAAAATCTTTCAATCCATCTCTCAAAAAAACCCTCAAAACCCAAAAAACCTCCTTCATGAACTTTGCAAACAGCCAGAATAGTTTGGTGGATAGTTCTACAGTTTTTTAACTCTTTTAGCAACTCCTAGACACTATAAAAGACCACCAAGTGCCCTAAAAACACAGGATTCAGCAGAAAGGAGGAGAGACCCACGTAATCCAAGCCTTCATAAACCCTGACATTTCTCAGTTTACATTCCATACATACAACAAAAAGCTGACCTGAAAAATCATTTTCTCTTCCAATTATCTTCCCAATTCTCTCTCCTCTAATTCTCCCTAAGCTTGTTCATAGGTTAAGGAAAAGAATGAGAAATATGTTCAAAAGTAAATATTTTTATTGTACTTGTTTGATCAATTTCTACATAATTTAGTATATAAGTGATAGAATAACAAGATTCTCATTTGTTTTACTTATTTCTACTTATTATTATAAATGTATACAAACTCTGTACAAAGTAAATATAAATTGTTTTATATGTGAAAGAGTAGGACAGAATTAGTATTAAGTGTCATGGGTAAGTAACTCCAGTTCTTTACCCAAGAACTGTTAACAAAAGTGCAAGAGACATCAGGAAACTTCCCAGATAATGAAATTACTTTGCAGATTAGATTGTACTAAACCTTAAGGATCTTATTAGTTGGATGGAAAAATTAATCCCAACAGCTCCTTTTCACAAACAGAGCTTCTTTATCAATTTTACAAGCAAGGAAAAAGAAAAAAGTTAAAAAAAAGAGGGCTTGCTGAAACTAATTCAGATGATAATAGAATCAAACACAGTCTGAGGTTGTGGATGCCCCATGCCTGGCAATATCCAAGGCCAGGTTGTACAGGGCCCTGAGCAACCTGATCTACTGGAAGGTGTCTCTTCTCACAGCAGGGGGACTGGAACTAGATGTTCTTAAGGTCCTTTCCAACTGTAACCATTCTATTATTCTACACCTGGCAAAAAAGGAAATCTATGAAAGATTTTCAGCCATAGAATAAGATCATGAGTTAACATACATTAAATGCATTTGAACATTATGGTTCTTGTGCAGTTTTTTGATTTTTTTTTGTTTGTTTGAGTGCTTCCCTTCAAAATATGCTACCTTCCTTGTCAATATGGCTGGATTAAGCATTAGCAATTATCTTTGTGACCTTTTATGTTCATAAGTGATAGAATACCATTGAAGTTCACCTGATTCATTGTGGCTTAATTCTCCAATGCTGACAATTACAGTGGAACCCCTTCTTTAGTGGGTTAGAGCCAAAAAGACACAAGGAGGAAATCTCAGTGCCAGCCAGGTTAATAAGGAGAGTTTATCAGAACTTTCTGTGGGAAGATGTGGTTTTTTTCATTGTAATAAAGGGCAGCACTCAGAAAGCTATTTTGGATAGCACTATGTACACCAGTTTGCACACAGAAATTTAATTCTCTATCTTTTCCATCTCTCTGTTACTGATGGGCTTTTTTTTCTGCTTCCATTGTGCATGCCATATGATTTCTAACATTCATTCGCAGTTGAAACAAAACCCTAAGAACTGCAATTCAGTTAAAATAACTAGATTTTGTAGTCACTCAGCACTAATCTTGGTGCCTTCTGTGGCTCAGAGAAACTTTTCTCTGAAAGAAAGAGACTTCCTAGAGCTCCTCTTACAATGGAAGTATTTGAATTTTTAATATTTATTGCAGATCTTAAAAGAAATTCTATAAGGCACTTTCCTTCAGCTATGAAAGAAACATAAAGGTTAAGCTTGATTTCTCTTTACCAGTTTATGCAATTTTCTGAAAAGATAGACACACGATTAGTTTCTCAGTAAAGAAAGAATGACAGTGTGATGGGAATGCATTGATCTATTTAATGAAGGACTGTAAAGTCAGCATCATTGGAGAAACAAGAATTATTGGCTTTTTTCAGTAACATTTGAAGGATTTTATTCTTTTGCTTAGCATTAAAGTATGTCCCATACAAAAAAGTGTTCTAACAAAAAGCTTATAAAGAGATTTGAATACCTAGAGATATCTACCTGTAAACAAATCAATGAATGTGTATTGCGATCTAGTATAACATATATCTTACTCTAATAAAAAAAAAGGACACATTGCACAAAAATTGCTAATAGTAGCATATTCAGCGCTCACATGTGTTAATTCATGATTCATAAGGGAAATAAGCACCTATACCTACCATTTTATTTAGAGTATATACTGGAAATCACCCAAAATCATTAAAAAGGTAGAATCAACCTTGCAAAAAGCTAGCTTGCTCCTCCTAGTAGCAGGAAACCTAGGATGAGTGAGGCCCAGAAAATTAACAGGTCCAGTTCATTTGTAACAAACAATAGAAGCCACCTGGCTTCTGCTATAAAAAGCAAGAAAAGACCAAAGAAGATGCTCTTGGAAGGTTGTGGAAAACAGGAAAAGGAAAACAAAAATAATAAAAAATGAAGTCTTATGGGATTAAATCTTGTAGTAAGTGTTCCTGTGAAAGAACTGCAACAATAGAAAAGATTACGTGTAAGCAGGCAGTGTTTATTTTTGGACATATGTTTTGAATACTTCCTCAGGCAATGATATTAGCTGTAGTAGCATGCTCAGGAGTTCTCTAAGCATATGCCATCCTTTGAGCTGTCCCCATGTGTCAGAAACACTTTCATAAAACAAATTTTTCCCCACTTTTAGGCCAACTGCTGTTACTTGCAGGAAAAATGCAGATCCCAGCAATTTTGGAGGTGCAGTGTACATTAGGTGTTACAGCATTATCATCAGATTTTAAAAGGCCAACTATCTGCGCTAGCTGGGGTGCAATGTCAACAAATTCCTTCACCAGATGACATGCCCGACATGCTGCCTGCCTGAGCATTGGCACCTTCTTCTCTTGTGAGTCACTGTTCGCTGCTCCACATAGCTGAAATTTTGGCAACGCTGTCCAAACTGACCTTTCTGTCTATCTCTCTCCTGTGCTCATTAAAGGTATCTGAGAATAGTATCTGATTGTATTAATTTCTTTCATATTAAAAATAAAAATTCTAGAGAGAGACTGATACAATTTATGGTACAGGTCTATACACATCTTCTGTTTGTTTTCCATTTTCCTCTTTCAAATAATACGTAACTGTGTGGCAGGAAGTAAGGCATTTCTACCTTTGTACCACCTGTATTTTGTGACAAATTTGAAGCTCACATGTAGTCTGATAGGAAACAGGTGGAAAAAGGAAGGTGAGAAAACATTTTTAAAAAATATTTCTTTGGGGAAAAATTAATCATCTTTTATAGGTGCTCAAAGAGGAGAAGAAGCCTCACAGATCATCATTCTTTATTAAATCTCTGCAGCACACTGCAGACTGCAGCTGCAATCTCTGCAAGGAAAACTGACGCCACTTTCACCTACAAAAGTAGGTGAAAAGTTACTGTGAGCCTCCACACAGGAATGTGTGCACTGTGGTAGATTGAAAACGAAAGAGCTTCAGCAGTAGGGAGAGGTATGTGGTGCAAACTCGGGTGGGAAAGGGGGGTGGGCATTTTGCTCTGCAATTACAGAGTTCTGGGTAAAACCATGGACTAGATTCTTCCTTGTGTTCTTCAGCCAGTGAGGCCTCTGCTTAAATTTCCACTCAAGCTGAGCAGGCAGAGAGAGACCAGAAAGTCAGATCTAACCTGACATCAAGTCACATCAGTCTGGTGCTTCTGATACACTAAAGGAAAGAAGCTACATGGATATAAGGCCACTGTTTACCAGAATTACCAGTTACAACTGATTCCTGGAAAAATTACTTCAGTAGGGCATGACAGTGCTAACTGAAATGATTAAGCCATTTCATATACTGTATTACAGGCCAATCCTTTATCTGCTGTTGTTTGCTCTTCCTATGAAAACCAGCCTTTTCATCCGAGCTGTATATAAAACCATTTATCTTGTAAATGTTTGGTCCCCAACACATTTCAGTACTGGGAAAGAAAACCAAATAACTTTTGAATTAATCCATAGAAAGATGAACTCTCCACCCCAACATCACCCTGACAACAAATATGTAGTATTATATTTTCTTACATTAATCCCAGACCAACCAAAACAACACATAAATGTTTCTATACAGTTAGCAAATAAAGGTCCCATATCCCATATTTCATAAATTGTTCCCTCAAGAGATACAGGCTAAAGGTTACTCATCTATTCTAGCTCTCATGGGGCACCAGACCTGATTCTTGGTTGAACAGGCTTTTTGCTCAAGCAACTCCACTGAAGTTAGCATCTCCTAGAAAATAACAGTCATGATCTCCCAGAAAACAAGTCACGATGTTGGTGTGAGAGCAAAGAATCAAAGATACCATATTTCACCCCATACTGAAGTTCTATCCTGATTTTATTTCCACTGACATGTTCAGACTACAAGGGTAAGGCAGCTTGTGTGTGGTGCCTCATGCACCCTGGCATGGGCTCTCAGGACTGCAGCTCTGTAAATATCCCTCATGGACTGTGTCTGTGCTGGGCTAGTGGGATGCAAAACCCTACTTCTGGCTGTAATTTGAAGCTTCCTTTATATATTCTATGGGACTATTTGTAACTTTTATTTATAAATGATTAATATTTCACCACAGTTGTTAATGCATTAGCATAGAAGTAATGCATGTGAACAAGAAATCCCTACAAGCTTTTGGCTTGTGCAGCATAAAACATTGTCTTATACCCAATGTCCCCATGGACATCAGTTCCTGTTTTAAATAGTCAACTACAGCTCTCCAAGTATAATATAAAAAGTACAGCCCTTATTGATGCAGCAAATACCCTACAGGATGGCTAGAGTAGCTGAGTAAAGTGGCAGTTTTTTATGGTCACATTCTCTGCTGTAACTCATTATAGTAATGAATCACTTTAAAGATACATTCTTAAAATTCAGGAAAAAATTTTCCAGTAGAACTGAAATTCCCTTTGTGGATCTAACGTGTATAAGACTCAGAAATTTTATCTGTAATACAATTATTTTTCTCAACAAAGCATGAGCATCTGTATAGGTCTGCAGGTAGGATTAATACATTTTTGTAACTTTCAGCTTTCTTGGTTGGTTGGTTGGATTCTGGGGGTTTTTAGGTTGTTTTTCTAGGTTTGTTTTTGTTGTTTTTTTTTTTTCTGGAAACACAAGAAATAATTCAGGAAGGGGAAACTAATTTGGCTTGATTACAAACTGAAATGATTTTTTTCCTCCCGGAAGAACAAAAATTAAAGTAAGTGCTGGGGAAATGGCTCTTTGCAAAACTGAGCATGAATGCAAACCATGGCTTTGTATTTCCTGATCAGGATAGAAACAGAAACATGGACTCTTCAGACCTAACCCCTAAAATTAATTCAGAGAGCACCATTCAAAGACACTTCCTCAAGTCAGCAGGGGAGGAGGACAATGAAAGGCTTGATGATAGTCTGGTGAATAAAGAGGAAATAAGGGAGGAATGAGGGATATGACAGTGGACCATCAACCCCACACAAACTTTTTTCTAATTCACCTTTATATGCATACATTGTAGTTATTAGCATGACCAATTTGCAAAGAAATATTCTCTTGCCCAAAATGTGGACATGCCTTTTGCGCAACACTTTAGATTCCCTGACACTGGAGAAAGAGCCATAACCATGCTCAGGTTTTTAAGTGCAATATAATCAGAAAGTCAACACTAATGATAATACTACGTTAGACCTATAAAAGACATGAAAAAAATCAATCATTACAGGTCTCTATTTCTGATATAATCACACTTTTTCTGACACACACAAGAGAATGTCTGTAATTGCAAATTATTTATTAATACTTTTGTTACTTAAACTGTCTTGAGTTAAGCCTCCTGTGAAAAAAATTGTAAAGTCAAAAGGGAAGTTGTTTATGTCAGTGACTAGACAGATTATTACACTGAGAAATGGCCAGCACATCCTGTTATTGCTGCTACCAGCAAAACATTGCATGAAAAGAACTATACAGACCAGTTGCTTGGATTCTCAAAAGGTTTTATTTTTAGCCTAATGACAAAAATGTCTGTGTTTGTACAGGAAACCAGAATGGTTGATACAAAGGAGTGGAAATATAAAATTCTTCATCTAATTTTCAGTGATATATTAAATACTAAACCCCCAGAGTGCCAGAAAACCATTTAGTGAACCTTAGAATGACAACTTTTCCACCAGTCCCCTACTACTCCCCACTTCTTTTGTCGTGGAAGCTCCTATATATAAATCAATTCCTTCTTTAAGATAGAGCATATTCAGGATCATTCTTCATTGTGCAAGCAAATGATGTTATAGAGAACAGCTGGCATAGCTAGAATAGCCTGTCCTTCCCAGAAGGCATTTCAAGTTGGTCCTGTGGGAATGAAGTCAGAAAGTGGATAGATGTCTTGCTGTTCCCCAGCGGAGTCTTTTGCTGTCTTTACTTTTATTGCTTTAAGCTCTTTTTGCTACAATTGTGTACGAGTTATTTAGGGTCAAGAATGTGGATAAAAATGTAATCACTCTGAACCAAATCATCAATGCCTACTTTCCGTGGACCTCAGTAAGGCTTCCACACTTATAAGGGCCACCTTCTAAGTGGTAATGACACCTCTAACTCCTAGATTATTTTTGCCAAAGCTGAATTAACATTTGAAAACATGCTGTACTAAGAAAAATGAGTGAAGTCCTACTTATGCTGGCATCAACAGTAGTTTTGCTACTAACATAGTAACAGCGAAGCTAATATTCCATTGAGTGCAGTAAAAGTAAACTTTTTCATTTCTTTTATTGAAATCAGCATTATGCTTCAGTTCTGAATGTTCAGAGAATGATCATTGTTGTTAATTAAGTTACTTATTAATGCTTCAGAAATGCCCTAAGTTTTCAGTCAGGAGAAGTGCCCAGTTCTGCTATAAGTGAAATGAAATGAATTGTAAAGGACTATTTCAAAAGAAATACTAATGCTTGCTCCTACACCCCATCATGGTTTAACCTGACTGGCAGCTAAGCACTGCCCAACCATTCACTTAGTTCCCCCAGTGGAATGGGGGACAGAATCAGAAAAAAGGAAAAACTCATGGGTTGAGATAAAGACAGTTTAACAGGACAGAAAAGGAAGAGAAATTAATAATGACAAAAGAATACACTAAGCAAGTGATGCACAGTGCAATTGCTCACCACCCACTAACCAATGCCCAGCCAGTCCCCAAGCAGTGAGATACCACCCCCTGCCCAATTCACTCCGGTTTTATAGTTCAGCACGATGCCATATGGCACGGGATTTCCCTCTGATCAGTCAGGGTCCTGGCTGTGTCCCCTCACAACTTCTTGTGCACCCCCAGCCTGCTCAGTGGCATGGCAGTATGAGAAGTTGAAAACTCCTTGACTTAGGGTAAGCGCTGCTCAGGAACAACTAAAACATCAGCATGTTATCAACATTATTCTCATCCTAAACCCAAAACACAGCACTGTACCAGCTAATAAGAAGAAAAATAACTCTTTCACAGCCAAAACCAGGACAACCTCCAATATTCTTAAGACTATAAATCAGAGTGCAGGATCAAGACTGTGTTTTGGGAAAAGTTGCTCATTTTGGGTGCATTTCTAGTGAAGGAACTGGAACGTCCATGTTTGTAGCCACAGAACTAATTGTTGGGGATTTGTGAATTCCTTTAGCAATGTTCTCTGTAACATGAGGGTTACTGGATTTAAAGCTGACTTAGAGATTTTGATAGAACTAGTACTTGGGGAATTTCTGCTCCTGATATCTTGGCCATTTTTTAAAAGAGCAAAATAGTGCAACTTGCTGATTTGTTACAGTTATAACCCTGTTTCTTGTGTTCTTCATACTTTTAGATGGGGAATGCAATTCATCCTCAGCCAAAAGCCTCTATTTGCTTTACAAGAGAAATTTTATTGTGGAAGTGCTGATGCCAAGGAAGAAGATATATCTCTCAGACTGAAATACTGGGACTTTGGGTGTGCAAAAGGAACATATACAGATCCATGCTGTAGCTGGAGAAGCGTAGATGAGATACAGAGAAGCTGGGAGTTAACTAAAGGCAGATCAGAATCCTTAGGTGCTAGTAAAGGAGTTTTGCAGTGACTACATACAGGCTTGTCCATTCTGTAGCTGAAATAGCTTACACAGTAATTTACATGAACATTTATAGAAAAGACAGGAACATTCTTCAGTGAAGCAATCCTATACTGCTTTTTTGCTCTGCAGTTCTGGGAGTACTTATGAAGCAGGTATAAATGACATGTACAACAAGTGCCTTCCACTCTGCTGGGACAGAGAGAATAAATGCCATTTTAAACTAAACTTTCAGAAAGACCTAGGAGAGGAAGGAGACAAAGTATAAACAGTTTGCTCTTTAATACTATGTTTGGGCTGGCTGAAGTCCTCAAGCAATCTTATTCACACCAGTGGTGAGGAATGGGAGATTTCAAGCCTTTCTTTAAGGCTCAAGAAGTGATGAAAGACAAGCTTTTTCTTCTTGTCTAGAGTCTTTGTGGGCTGGAGAGAAAATGGCTAACACTCACATCTTGATCCATATCCTGAACTGCACCAAAAGAAGCATGACCAGAAGGTCAACGTAGGTGATTCTCCCCCTCTACTCTGCTCTCATGAGAACCCACTTGGAGTACTGTGTCCAGCTCTGGGGCCTCCAGCATAAGAAGGACATGAAGCCATTAAAGCAAGACCAGAGGAGGCCAAGAAGATGGTCAAAGGGTTGGAGAACCTCTCCTATGAAGACAGAGAGTTGTGCTTGTTCAGCCTGAAGTTGGGGAGGCTCAAGGGAGACCTTGTAAGAGTCTTCCAATACCTAAAGGGGGCCTATAAGAAATCTGGACAGCGATGTTTTTTACAAGAGAATGTAGTGATAGGACAAGAAGCAATGGCTTTAAACTGAAAGAGAGGAGATTTAGATTAAACCTTAGGAAGAAGTTTTTTACTGTGAGAGTGATGAGACATTGGAGCAGGATGCCCATAGAAGCTGTGTCTGCCCCATCACTGGAAGTGTTCAAGGCCAGGTTGGATGGGGCTTTGAGCAACTTTCCACTGGACCTAAAGACAAGACTGACATGAAATGTAAGCAGGTATGTTATTTCAGTAGAGAACCTGAAACTATTCAAACAAAGAAGGTATTCTGGAATACATGCAAACAGCATCAGTTATTTGAAGCCAATATGTTGTGATTCTAAGCTATGGTTATTTTTTAAAAAACTAAAAGGAAAAGATAAAAGAACACAAGGGAAAGGAAGTAAAACCAGATTATTTGCTTCCTAATAAGCCATGCTTTTTTGTTTGCCCTAAGAAGGATCTTGAAGCTCAAGTTTAACTTCCAGGCTATGGCATTTCACTGCAAGCAATCAGTGAGTGACCATGGACTGTGGAAGAAGCAACTCAGGAAGGTATTCTGGGAACACCATCACAGATCCCAGCAATACAACAGCCCACAAAAGATATATGGAACATCCATTAATTTATTCTCCTCCATTAAACAACTCCAGAGGTACTTTCCTCTGTTTTTCTGAGCTATGTGGTGTCTGTCTTGTAGGTAATTCTTAGTTATCTGAAGATTTTGGTAGGTGGCTTGTAAAATCAGAAAAAAAAATCCCTCAGAGTCATCAATTTCTTTTACTGTGCTAAGATAGGTCTGTCATCAAACCACTTCTATAAGTACTTCTAGGTTTTCTCTGATTTAAACCCAGAACAAATACTAGTCGAAGATAGATGTCAATGCCAAAAAATCAAAAGTTCAAATTACAGACACAGGGTATAATCCTATCTTGAATGAAACCTATGTGTTGTATTTCTATAGCTAACATGGAGGTCTTGTTTTACCAGTGCTTAAATACAGTGCCTGTATATGTTCTCATGCCAACTTCATCTCCTGGAATTCAACTGGTTTATATTTGCTTTTCTCCTAGGCCCAAGGAACAGTGTGGAAACGTCATAGGTTCAGCTGCAGCAACAAGGTATAAAGAGGAGGCGCTATAAAGAGAAACAAAGAGGTGGAGTGATGAAAGACGAGGTGCCGAAGCAGAGCTGCAAAGAGCCGTGAAAACATATCTGCAGAATACATGTAGGAAGCCACATGATAAGATAAAGTGAACAGTGTGGGGTAGAGAAATAATAGTATTAAAGAAGCTGAGATAAAAAGAGGATAATTTTCAAAATTAATTAAATATCCTAGGGGGTAGGCTCAAGGAGGGGGGAAGAAACCCCTAGAGTAAAAAAAAAAAAAAAAAAGAAAGAAAAAGGAGGAGGTAAATAGCAGCTGTGGGAAGGGTTAGGAGTACTGATGATTAGGAGGTGATGCATGCTTTTTCATTTTGTGCCAGGCTCAATAAATCTTCCCTGTTACCCTGAATCCAGAGGTGTGGAAGCTTGAGTATAAACTCAAAAGATTGGACACTTTTCCAGATCTTACTTAAATCACATAAACCTCCTTATGTATGGTATAACTTAGCCAGCAATAACTTAAGAACTCATTTTTTCTCATGCTACTTAGCACAGCTGGATGGATTATTCATACTCAGTAATACTCATAGCAAATACAACCTTTTTTCTTTTGGAGCATTATTTGTGAATAGGCTTTGAGACTGATCTCCAAATATGAAATGCCTCTTGATCCTGTTGATTCCTCTGAGCCTTTTATTTTTTTCTTCTATGTAGCTACAGTCTGAAATTCACATCTTGCATGAGTCAGGTGAGTAGACTAACTTTACTCAGCTTCATCAAATATGGACTACTTTTGGTTATAAGCAGAACACGAGGAAATATGTAACAGTACAGTCTGTCTTTCAGCTGATCTCTAATCCCAGCTTTTGTTTCCTAGGCTACACAGTACATGCTGCCCAGGTGTAACTAATACCTACCTGAGCCTGCAGAAAGCCTGAAGTAGTGGCTGCTCTAGCAGTGTTCTGGCACTCTTCATTTCAAGAGGAGTTAATTAAGTTGTTTTAAACATAGACAAGAAATTTCTTTCTACACTGTTCAAAGCATGTTTTGGAAGGAGGGGTAAAATCTGAATATGCAGATCCACACAGACTGATCTGAGTGTCTGTTCATATTGGTATGCTTTTAATAACACATGGGAGGGGTGAGGAGTGCAATTGTTCTTATTTTCCTAAAGAGACAGTTCAACTTTCAAAGGTTTGGGAAACGCTAACTTTGGGGGGTTCAGATACTGTCTAAGTATTCAGTGCCTCTTATTCAGAACATGTTATTGGTCAGCTAAGTCAAGGGATATTCTTCCCAATCACTAATTGGGTTAGTGTATCCTTTTAAACCGAGGAATAATGAACGCTCTTGTTTGTAAAGGAGTAGCCTCGTTCGCATGCAAATATGGGTATTCACACAAATCAGCCATTCCCCAAACCTCCTCAGGAACAAAAACCTTTCTGTCTGAAACCGCAGGAGCAGCAGATAACAAGGGGCCTTGATATGGATAGATCAAACAGCCATTTCAAATTCCTGCAAATGTTCATGAATACTGTTGTTCAATATTCATCCAGTTCTGGCTTTTCCTGTGTATGGAAAGGAAAACAAAAAGTTAAAATATGATATAAAGGAATGAAGGATAGGAAATAGTGCTTTCCAAACCAACTCAACAGTACAGTACTTTTCAGGTTATTGCCTTGTTTTTGAAAGACAAATGATTACAAAAAATAAACTATGTAAAAACACTTTTGGGGATTCATTGGTTCAAATTTGACATACCTCAAGACCAAATAAGAAATCCAATAAGCATGAGATAGCCCATAATTTCAGATGCCTAAATATTCAAGATACACAGTAAGTAGGCAGATGAGAAATAAGACTTGCTGTCTGAAGATTTACTAGGAATCCTTCGCCAATTCTCCAAGCCTCCTCAAAGAGTGAGTTATGCCCTCATCTGGCTATAAAAATAGCTGTTTAACCATAAAGTCTTATACAAAAGTAAGTGAAAAGAAAAGAGACTTGCAAAGAGTGACAGCTCCAAGGGTAACTTGGCTCCCTTTCCTCACTCTGTTTTTATAGCTGTAGGAATTCCTTATTACTTTTTCTCAAGCTGTCATCAGAGCAACAGAAACCGCTGTTATTTGGGTTTCTCTTCTCTTCAGATGGAAAGAAAAGGATGTAATAAAGGCAGGTCATGAGCAATAGTTGTAATCTATCCACAAAATGGCCCCACCTTTCCATTTGTTCCTTCGTATTGTGTTCAAACAGACTCCCAGTAAATATGTCTGCTTCACATTGATCATCACTGATAGTAGCATCCCTAATAGTGGCTCCATCTTGACAGAAAAATGGTAAGCACCATTGTGTGCTGATGTTTTTGTCTCTTTCTGCAGCCACTGCAAAACAAAGCTGTTAATCTATTCAATGAAAGACATGATAGAGAATGCTACGTACAACCCAGATGTTTCCCCACTGATTTCTTAAATAGAAGCACATAACTGTGATGATTGGGAGGCTATTAATTCAAACTACTTGTAAGCAAAAGAGAAAGAAGACCTCAGCTTACATTTTCACTGCGACAAGCTTCTGTGCACGAAATGTCTGTCGTTGTGCTCACTGTTTTATAAACCTAACCAGTCAAATAATTCCCCCAGTTCTTCTCCATTTTCTCACAACAGTGTTAATGTTCACTTAAATAACCATAGCAGCATTAACCTTTTGAACTCTTTGCCTCTTGGCTCTGCTTAGATCAGATTTGTGGTCTAGAAAGTTGACTCTTTCCTCAACTTTGACAGATTTTCTTATTATCCCCCGCTGACCTGTAGAGAATTGCACTGGCTCAATTCCTGAGGCACCTACAAGTTTCAGATGGACTCAGCCTCCCTATCTGGTTGCCTGTCAAGAGAAGCATCAGTGGTATGCTTTTTATTTGAACTATTCCCTTCCTCTCAATAGATATAATGAATTCTTTTGCACTCTTGCGCTCTTCTTTTCAGCAGGCCTTGCATATCACATTTTCATCCTCAATGCAAAGACCACTTCAGAAAAACTGTCTTCAAAGAAATTTTTGACAGCAAAGTAACAACAAATGCTTAAATATGTGCTTTATACAGATCTGATTTTACTGATATTGTCCACAGTATATTGTATATAAGTTGCATAAGCCACTACCTCTGTGATTCAATCTTTCTATATTTGTGTAAGTTCTGTTAGCACTGATCACTAAGGATGAAAAGTTAGGCTTAGATAGAGCAAAATGTGGATGAATGTGGCTACACTTCATGCATGAAAACTGCAGAAGGAATGATGACTCTAGATAGAAACTGAAACTTTGGATAGTGCCATTCAACACAGAGGCTGATAACTACTGAAAGACAAGTACATAAAAAAGCCCAGCTTGGATAAAAATATTACCTGCATTGGTGAATCTCCAGTAACAGCCCAGGTATGCATTTTAACCCATATTGCAGACATGACTTACATTAGCCACTTTCCACTGCCATAGGTTGATTTCTCCTTTTTCACCTGCAGCTGTGCTAATATGAATTACATCACATTAGCTGTGTGAGTTACCACAAATCAGCTAGTATGTACTAAATTGGGGTGAAGTCAAGACCAAGAAAGGGCTTTTTAGGTAGGATTGGTGGTGCTGTTTGAGTTATGCTTAGACAAATCAGAAATATAAACACTCAGAAAGCTATGGGCAAACAGCTGAGGTATGATCTTGGAAGAGTGTTTGAGGAGGGGGAATATAATTGGAAAGAGTGCTCAGAATATGGAGCAAGGAAGCTGCTACCTGTGCAATTTTGACCCCATTTGGAAAACATAGCTTTGGTTTGTACAAATGAACAGAAATAAGAATTTATCTCTGGCATCTGAGGACAATAGTCAAATCAAAGGCTATCACTAAAGAAAGAGATCCCAAAAATGAGGTACAATGCATAAGCAGTGTAGAGGAAGAAAAAGAAATACTGAGATCTCTACTCTTTTAGTGTAATTATCCCATTGTAGCAGTTTCTGTTTTCTATGCTCTAGGGTTCATGTTCTAGTCTCTCTTTAGCTCCTACAGCAAGCTTCCCCCTGCACCAACCTGGGCTTGTTCTGCTGAGAAAGAGCTGTGAGAATGATTGTACAGAGATGAGAAAGGCCACAACTGAAAGTTGAGATTGCTTAGGTGGGACAGTCTATAAAACAAGAATTCAAGATGGAAAACACAAGCAGAGCCAGGAAAGTGCAAAGACAGATGCAAGGGGGTATGTGTGGTGATATCCCAGAAAGAAGCTGCCATCAGTGTCATCAGTGGAGGCAGTGACACCTCCCCAGTGCTGTGGGACCTCTGGGAGAGCTGTGGGGTCAGACCTATCCCTTCCTGGCAGACACTGGTCCAGGCAGCAGCAGATCTCTGGTTGCCTCATTCATCAGGGTGATGGGCGCACAAGTGCTTAGCCTAACGCTTACTGATTCATAGCTCTCTTCTGTGCACGCTAGCCCATGAATAACCGCTTTACACTGTTTCATTGAATATGTTATTCTTGCAGAACATCTTTACACATCTCTGAAGATGCCGGAAAAAGCTGACAAAAGAGGGGCATTAAGGAAGACATGGAGCAGAGAAGGAGCAGTGCCATGACTTCAGTGTTGGCCCAGGGTCCACAGTGTTTCATGCAACAGTGCAATGGTGTTGACATACGCAAGGAGCACCTGCTCCAGCCTCAGTACTTACAGACTCCAGATGTCTCATGTGACCCAAGAGGACTTGTAGACCACACTGATTTAATACCACTTGCACAGAGTACTGACATAAATGCCACAGTTTAGCCCCTTGGGTGCAGAGCACAATCCTCCCCTATTATGTATAGCAGCTAAAATGCGAGTCAGAAAGCAATCCCTGAAGGAACAGCAAGACAGCTTGCAGACTGCCATAGGACAGTTGGAGCAACTGACAGGGAAAATCAGACACCAGCTAAGTGAGGCACTGAACCAAAGCCCTTTTAAACACCTCGGTGACTCTCTTGAAAATAAGATGTAAGAGGTTTTCAAAAGATTACCCTTAATCTGTCACAGACAGCAAAACAACTTAATACATTTATCCTTTTTTTCAGTTAGTGCATTCAAATCCCACTGTGACAATTCAACTAGTAAGTCAAATTTCTACATGGTAAATGTCTGTCCTAAAATTGCAAAGTGTGGGTCCTTTTATCACTGACCTGTCTTGTACATGCAAGGCCTCCTATCAGTGGGAATTTTGTCACTTTATCTAACAGCAGTAGCACTGGGCAACTGCTTTTTTTGTCTCCTTGAAATCTTGGTTTATACTACCATGTTTGATCTAGCCACATCCCAAGCATCAGCTGCCAGCTCAGGTCAATAGCACAAGCTCACTTGTTAACCTGTACCCAATGAGCCAAGGATTACTTTTAAGCATCTACCAACTTTTCATATAATTCTGAATGCTGATCTTCTCAGCAAAGTAAATGAGCTGTCTTTTCCAGTTTTTGTAACGATTGCTGGCTTGTGCTTTAAGCAATAAATCAGCCCTCTGCCAGGCTTGTAAAAATCCTTGAGAGGCAGTGCAATAGAAATCTGTTTTGTCTTTCATTTTATATCCTGCTTCCCAAAAAGTATCAATATTTGCTCTTCAGCCATACTGTCTGGGTATTAAGGTGTTTCCTTCACCATCTTCAAAAGCTGATTATTCTAATACAGCTCAGGAAAAGTCTACTATTTGCCTTCTTTCAAGTCAGAAATACACAGAGTTTTATTTTTTTAAATTCTGATAGATTATTCAGTATTAGATATATTCAAACCAAAGTCATCTTAATACTAAAAATCAAAGTGTCAGATATTAAATACTCTGGTTAGTGACGATTGAACAGCAGTAGTTGCTCTGGAGTCACTGCATATTACTCAGTGGCCAGATATAATCTTGAGGTCTTATCCAACTGAGCATGGAATTTTTAAGTACCCTGTTCTATTATATTCTTTCTATTACACCCATTCTTTCAGCAATTTCCTTGTAAAATTAGATTTGTGGAAGGTTTCCCTCCCTTAAAGCAGTGAACCAGAGAACTGCAGCAATCTCTATTGCCTCTCATGCCATATTTAACCCTATATATGTATTAGATACAGATTAACATTTTGTCTTGGAGAAGCTTATGTTTCATAGAATATGGCAGTGTTTCATTTTAAAAAAATCAATATACCTCTCATGCTTTAGTAAAAATAGGAGGATGTTTTCAGTGCTCTCCCTCATAAGCACAATTCTCAAGCTTTTTCCAGTGCGACTGGAATAATGGCACTACCATGAATACTGTTTTTACAGTGTAATGAAACCTCATTCAACAAAATGGCTTTTTTTTCAGTCACATAAATCATTATTTGCAACCTACTAAAATGTGACAGTATGAAACCTTTTCCAGTCTAACAGATCTCTGTGGATTTAAAAATTTAATTTTGAGTTCAAGAACACAATCTCCAGGAGAGAGGGGATTCCATTCTGGAAGACTTCTAGAATCCAGGAGGAATGCTATTTTGTTTCCTACCAAAGAAAGAAAGTGGGGAAGAAACATAACATTATGTGATAAAACTAGGCAGTCCTCTGGGCTCCCCTGGGGCCCCCAGGCAGCAATGATGCCTAAGCACAGATGCACTGCATTCTGGCCCAGATGGATACCACAACCTGTGGTGCAGCCATGCTAGTTAGACCAAGTCAGTATCTTCAGGACCACTGTGAGTGTGGTGGGAGCACAAAGCAGTCTCCAAATATGCTGATGAAGATATGCCTGCTCCAAATAGAGGACTAATCGCTGCATAGTGTCAGCCAAGGTAGAGCATAATGAGGCTGGTGGGGGTTAAATGGCACAGAAGGAGTGGGGCAGCTGGCCTTGCTGGAAGTACCAGGTCCAGAGTACATCACTCTTCCCCTAGCTGCAGACCTCTCCTCCGCTTGGCTCAGCCTTCCTCACTTCTTGGCAGCCACTCCTGCTCCATGTTTAAGGTTTCTGTGCTACAGTGCAAGAAGGGAGAGAAGAGGGCACTGGGGAGAGGGGAGTGGCATGACAGGACCACCCAGGTGCTTTTCCAGGTGAGGAATGAGGGGGAGAAGAATCTATTTGCCCCAGGACCCAAAACAGCTCTTATTGTGGGTTCTAAAAGAACTGTTGGAACAATGAGACCAGCAAAACACTTGTAAACCAAATGGGCTTATTTTTTTTTTTCTTTTTTAACTTTCTCTTCACATTTTTCTTTCTTTCCTTCCTTTTTTCTTCTTTCTTCCTTTTCTTTCTCTTTCTCCCTTCTTCCATATTTTTATCTTTTTTTCTTCTCTTTTCTCTTTTTTTTTTTCAGTTTTTCTCCCTCTCTTTCTTGTGTGCTCTCTCTCTTCTCCCCATGTACAAATACACATACAAACACATGCCACTTCTCCAGAGAACATCACTATATACTTTAAGGACAAAAAGCACCAAGGACTATCAGCAGTAACAAAAACAGTGCTATTGCTCCAGCAGTTTAATTCAGAGATGCTCCCCATAGATAAACTGCTATTTTAAAGCATAGTTTCATAAACAGTTTATTGCAAAAGAAGTCAGAGCGCGCATTTATGATATCAGTTTTGAGGCAGGAATTGTCTGAAAACAGCCCTTATAAACAGTCACAGGGCATGAGACATAAAAGGAAAGTTGCTGCCTATGCTGATTGCAGTAAACCACTTTTCCTTTTGCTTAGGGGAAAGGTGCATGCAAAGGCAGTTTCTTCAGAGTAACTGCATGTAGATCTACATCCTCACTTATCTGACAGAAATACTCATAAAATAAAACCCTTTAACATAGTGTTCAAATACTAGCAGATCCTGGAGGGAACAGTATCTTTGTTTTATGGGAAGTTTAAAACATTTTAGTTTCCTGATCTTCAGTGATTACTGCTCAGACAGTGTACAGTTTAAGCATTAAATTTAGTGAACATGTTTACAACATATTTACAACAACATAAATTATTGCAGAAACAGAAAAAAGTATAGAGGGTGAAAAAGAGAACTTAATTATAGTTAAAAACTTGAGGGATTTTACTGTCATTTTTGTAGAAATTTCTCATTTCATTTTTTTTTTACCAACAAAATATCTGACCAAAATATTTCACAAAGCTAAAAAAATCAGTAAAATCATATGCCTTTTATTGAGGGGATGTCAAAAAATTGTGTCAAAATTGCATACTTTGAAATATTGTTAATGATGTTATGGAAAAAATCAGAAGCGCGGGCCCCAGGTAATTTTTGCTGTAGTAATGTAACTTCCTCAGAGGTGTAAATTATTCTCAAAGTTAAATAAAGATTTTTTTTTACTGAGGAACAAAATACTAGAAAAAAGAAAGTTACAATAACATTCAAATTCAACACTAAGAATGAATCAGTCTAAAATTACATCTAACACTGTGCTCCACATCATTCCTGAAGCAGCAGAGGCACTTGAATCTTCTCCAGTTTAAAGGGCTGGAGAAAAGGGTGTTTTGAGGTCCTTTCCATCACTGCTTTTCTGTAATGCTGTGCTCAGAAACATCCATAAAACCACTGCTCCAGATGACACTGTATTGTCTTCTTGCCTAGAAGACAAATAATGCAATCCTAGAGCCAAATAATACATTATCTTGGTACTGTCTCACACTGTCACTTTCTTCAGTTATTGAGCTGGAAGAGGCTTTTTTAGTACATCCTACTGTAGGGGGCAAGATCAATATGATGGTGTGTGTGCTGTCCTAAACCCTATACACAGTCTCTCTAGGAAGACTATTCTAGCCTCTTTCGGTTCTTGTAGTCATTCTTTTCCCTCAGAAATTGTGAAGGAATATGTGTCACATCTTTCCTTCAGTGGGTGATTGTGAACAGTTGATCACAACCCTCTTCATAGCATCTTTTACACATTAGAAGCTAATGTAATCATGTCCCTCCTTAGTCTTTCCTACATTAGACAAAGCAAAAACAATCCCTATTGTCACAGGACATCTAACTTCTTTTGCTTCTTGGTACTATTTTATGGACTTTTACTAATTTTTCTGGAAGCTTGATAGCTGCATATGAAGATGAACCTTTGGCTGAGGAAACTTAGATACTAATGGGAAGTAAAAAAATTACTTGCCCCTTTATGTGTACAATTCTCTGATCGATATATTCCTCAGGAAGGATTTCCTTCCTTCTCTTGCAGTAGCCACACAATGGTTGCTTCAAGACTTAGCATTTGATGAGTGCTTGCTGTAGGATACCACAAGATACTGCTGTCATAATTCTTCAAGCAGCAGTATGGCACACACATTCTATGGATGCAGCCAGGGCTATTGGAATGTAGATGCTTATGTGAATGTGAGTCCCATTCTAATGTGGATTTGCAGGTGTGTGACATATATACCAGAACCCACTGAATTTCTCCTGACTGCAGTAGTATAGACATAAATGTTATTCTTATTAAGGTACAATAGATATGGTCCAAAGTAGCATCCTGCCTTCTTTTTTGTATATTGATTGCCAACTCTTTAATATTTATTTTTTTTTTTCCATATTTGGGTAGGGTTTTTTTTTCATGGGTTTTCTTTTTTTCTCTTGCTAGACATAGCACTTTATGTTAATCTATATTGGCTTTCCTTCACAAATTTCTTTACACAGTTTATCATTACCATCTTGAGCTCCACTTCTGTCATCCAAAGAGCTTGCACATTTGTCAGTTTATGTCACTATCAAATTTCCTTTTAAACCCAAGTTCTTAACTAAACCATGAGGCTGAGCCAAGTTCAGGACAGACAAGCCATTATTGTTTACCTGGATAACAAGTATTATTTGCAGATATCAAAGCAGTAAAGAATGTTTAGTATGACAGTTTGGGGCAGTGGAGAAGAGTTAATGGTCATTAACCATGGTTGTTTGAAAGAATTATGTTTGCGTCAATTAAAGAGTCAACAGCCACCAAGTAAGGAAGAGCATGAGGAAAGTTGAAAGCCTCTGCAAGAAAGATAAATTCAAACCCCGGCAAGAAAATTGAAGGCCTGAACAGGAGGGAAATCTAATGAAATGATGGCAAGAAAGCAGCAGAGGGAATTAGAGAAAGACATCTTTAACTGCTGTGACTCACATGTTTCAAGTTGTTTCTATGGTCACAGAATAAGAAGGTCAAATCAGATCAAATAACGCAGGGCAGAACTGAACAGTACAATTAGGCCATAGTCAAAAAGTAATTGCTTTTCCATCCAGTAGAGATTGCATGTTATTTCTTGGAACTGTACATTATTATCTAAATAATAGATACTAGCCAACGATTAGACTGAGAATAAATTGGGGGAAAAACTAGCTAAAAAGCCACTTGGCTAAATATTATAACATTATAATTTATATTAAAGCTCAGATAAGCTTGAAAGTTGGATGCTGGTGGGTCTTACCATATTTATGTAAACTCACCAGGGGTCTAGAGAAATAAAGAATGAGGTACACAACTAAAACAGAGTAGTACTGAAAAAAATATTTTTTAAGTTACCAAGACAGCTAAAGTAGCATTCCCTTCGCTCTATATTCTTTGCATTTTAAACTTTTTATATTATAATTATGATTATGGTATATATCCTATCCTATTGATGGAGCTGTTACATTAGATAACTTTAACTCTCTATGGAGTCTTATTTTTACTTCATCATCCTTTATCCCAGCCACACACTTTTCCTTATTTTCTTCACAGGACGTGAGATGTTCTTCACAATGCATGCTGTCTTCATATTTTTTGTCAGCCATATATCTCTCTATAATAGTTCACTAAAAGAGTCGACTGTTTTGCAGCGCTGAAGCCAATCCTTGGCTGAACTAAATGACACAGTGCTACTGATACTAGTGGAGCTCCCTAATCTACTCTAAATGCAGACATAACTCAAGAGTTTTAAAAAGTGTACCTGTCCTCATGAATTCTCACAGGTATGTTACCCTTAGTCACAGGTATGCTACCCTTAGTAACAGATCTTCATTTAGCATTGCAAGAATCATCATGCAGCATCTGAAAATCAGTAGGACCACTCCAGTACTGGTGGAAATAAAGCCCAAAGTAGTGTGAATCAGCCTCTCCAGTCAACAACTGTTTGGTTTTGGGTTCTTTTCAGAAGCCCAAATTACTCTGTTACTTGCAGCACCCCAGTGGCTACCAAATCCAAAGAAAGTTTTGCAAATCATTCCCACATCAGAAAGAAAGCATGCCATGATCATACAACCTGAGTTATTGTCACCCCAAACCAGTGATATTTCTGCATTGCAGTATCACTTAAAAGAACAATTCCTACATAGAAGTAATTCCTTCAGCTCCATCTGTCAGCCCTGGAATCAAGAGGGTTAAAGAAGCTATAATTTATTTCTACCAAGTGAATAGAAAATTAGAATCTTTCACTTTCCCTCTTTCTCCTGCATCTGTAAAAAAAAAAAAAATAAAATAAAAAAATAAAATAAAATAAAATAAAATATTTCACTGGAAATTATGATTTCATCAGATGAACTGAAAATCAAGAAATAGACCACTTTAAATATTCACACCATCTTGATTAAAGCAGGTGTCTCCAAGCCCTATTATTGCAAAGTGATTGCCAGAATTTCCATTGTAAATCTCTTCCCTCCTTTTCAGTGGTTTTATACTTGTGCCTTGGCTATGATAGCACATTCCAGGCTGGAATTTAGGCTGGCTGATTATTAAAAAGAGGAGAATTTTCCTTTAAAAATCATATTAAAAGAATTGTAGGCTTATAAAATGTTGGCTTTTCAGTATGGTGGAAAGGCAGGGCACATTTTTGTATTTTACACATATTGATCCAAACCAGTAACCACAATCTAGTAGCGAAAGCAGATCTGAAAAATTGTCACATTTCCCCAGATGTCAAAAGAACACTCTGAGCTGCCAGCCCACTGTTACTTTACTCTGCTTCATTCCCTGCAACTTCTGGAATAGAACAATGGCATGGGGCAGGAACGGATGTAATTATTCTCTCTAATTACAGAAGTCACAGGCCTCACTATCATATCATGCCTAATCTTTACTCTGTTTAATCTTGTGACATACTATGAAGTAAAGGAATGCTTTTGTTCATTTTTAAGATAAGAAACAGAAGAGCTTTTCACCTAATAAACTCAAAGTTAATACCAGCCAGCTCTTTTCTTCTGTTCTGTGTTTAGGCTATGCTCCCACAAATAAAATCAACTGTCTCAAGGATGTACCAAGACACATACCTAGGAACTGAAAGTTAACTGTAAATGCTGTTAAGTGAGTTACCAGTGTTACAGCAGCTTGTGATGTGTTTTTGGCCAATGCCAATTAGTACCGTCCCAAGCAACTCTTGGACATGGATCAGAGTTAGCACTGGCTAGTGCCATTCCTAGCAGGAGAGAAAGAGAGCTTAACAGGATTGGCATTAGCTGTTCCCTCTCAGCTGGCCAGAGAGCAGACTCAGACATGTTTAATTTCTGATTACAGAAGCAGCCAAAATGGTCAACACCAGCTCGTGCAGTGCATGGAAGCCACGTCTTTGTGCTGAGTTATGCCTATGCTAGCAAAAGCCTTTCTCATCTTCAGATATAAGAATCCCCTTTCTAGCTGTCATATTCTGCAAAACGTCACCATGGCTGAGAGTGTGGTCTTTTCTCCTCTTTCCATCTATATTAATACTTTTATGGAAGTAGGAATATAACTCCTCAAAGGAATTGGCAATAAGACACAGACTGCTTATTCTGTGCACTCTCTGTAACAACATTTCATAAGTATTTTATTCTCTTTTAGTAAAGATTCAGTGTTACAAGTCCAAAAAATGAAAACATGTGTTCTCTTTAATATGCATTCAGAGTGAAAATCACTTCACTCACATAAAACCTAATAATTGGACACTATGTAGGGAAAGTCTGAAAAAAGAAATGAAGTCTACTGTGAAGTGGCACTAAAGATGGTTTGCAGTCCTGGCACCAGACACAAAAATGACTAAGCTGTCATCCCCCACTGGCTTGAGTAAACGCTACATTTTCTTTACATCTGCAAGCAAAAACTTCTAGGACACAAATCTACATCCAACTAAAATAAGTTTTAAAAAGATAATAAAAGAGTCTATTATTAATAAAATATATTGTTCATTTGAAAATTATCTTAATTTTTTTTTTTATTATAAACCCTGGATGTAATTAAATGTTATCAGTGACATTGATTTAAATATAGATTGCTGTTCAAGCCTTTTAAATATCTGGGGTCACAGAGGATGGAGATGAACTTCTGCTTCCTAAAATCCAAGATGTACACCAAAGACTTCCCTTCTTCCCACAAATAAATGGAATAGAGAGTAGAATTATTTAATTCTGGCCACAATTTCATGCATCAAGGAGGGAATTTTTGTTTTAATTCTGAATTCTGTATACACTTTGGTTACATACCCTCCATTTTACCTCATTAAAGTTTTAGCATACCAACCTACAGACCCATCAATACTGATGGGAATCTTTTATCATTCTAAGGAGATTGAGCCAAACACTGACTCAAAGACAGCTTTCAAAAGGAACATAATGAAAGTGATGTCAAATGCAAGCCCACAATCAGCTCCAGAAGACTGCCTATTTTTTTCTTGTCCTCTTTAAGGTATGTAACAAGTAGTATTAAAAGTGCCTTAATGTTTAAAATACAGATTTGTTTCAAACTACAGCTTTGAATATAAGGGGGCGGAAGATTCTATAATGTAATTGAAATCTTTTTATGATACCACTGTGGAAACGTTGAGGCAGCAATAACTCTCAGTAGGATTACATCCTGGCAAGAAGAAAAGCAAAATGCCTGAAGTGATCCTACTGTGTGTTAATCACATGGTTAATTTGTTAAATTTGCATTTCATTTGTTTCTGTAGCTTGGCAGAAATTTTATTGATAAAGGCCTTTTTTATTGTTTCGGTTTGGGTTTGTGTTTTTCTTTTCCTTTGTCTTCCAAGAGATTCTGTATTGATCAATCTGTTTTCTGTCTGCAACTCTGTCATAATTAGTGCCTGAGTATGTAGCTGAGCAAGAAGAGTTAATGATGGGGCATAGTCTTTTGTGTAGCCACTTGTTGTGTAATTATTGCTTTTCTGAGTTCGTAGGTTGCATGCAATTTGCTTTGGTTCTGATCTTGTTTTTTTGCAAAATTGCTTTAAGATAAGCCTCTCTCAGTGATCTTTTTTTTTAAGTCTTTCTTCTTTGTTTGATTAATTTTCATCCTTCTGATTTCCTTATTTTCCTTTATAGTAAATGATTGGGGTGAGAATTCTAATATGGAGCCAAGTGGAGAAGCCGGCTCTCTTGCTCCCCCCAGCTGCTGAAGAAAAATAGCAATAGCAATAAACCCTGTGTTGCGCCCGTCACTTCTCTGGCCAGACATTTCAGCAAACTTAAAACAAACACTTTTGAAAGAGAAAAATATTTGCATCGGGACTTAGACACTCAGGATCAAAATATTCATGCATAACAACAACTTTTGCCCCCTTGCTAACCCCCAAAACAATACATCACAGGAGAATCTAAAGCTAAATGAAGCATTTCTTACACATCTTGCAACTCACCATAGCCAAGCATAAGTATATCCTTGGCTAGATCACAGTCAGTCTAAAATGTAGGATGTTGCAAAACACCTGGAGTACAAAAAAGAAGAACTGATATATGAAAAAACTAGGACACAAACTGATTAGACTTCATGGATAATACAATTAAATGCCCTTCGAAACAGACAGACCACAAGTTCTTGGTTATTTATAAGGGATTCCTCTAGAAGTAGAAGAAGGTTGTTGTACAGAGTTTCTTATTACCCTATGATTGACTTAAAGAATTGGTACTGCATTTTGCTTTGCCTAAAAACTGCAACTGCTTTTGAAGGACAGATCCAAAAGACACCACTATATAATGAATTATCACTATTATCCCCCAGGTAAGAATCAAAGCCACACTGGTTATGATTGGAGTTAGGTCTTGGAACAAACATTTAGCAGAGCAGGAAAGAGAAAAATATGTTGCAATGGCAGACCCAGGGTCTCCAGGTCTTACGGACACTTCTAATGTCTCTCTTTTTTTCTCTCTGTAGGAGCAATTTCATACCCCTGACCCTTTTTTCAGGCAGACTAAAAGGTGACATTTGCATCCCTGATTCATTGTGACTACAAGAATCTTCTTTGGATAGATGCAGGGTTTCATCTTTCAATTGTTCCAGACTTCTCTTGCAATTAGTTTCACTGCTTCATTCACTGACATTCCTTCTGACACCCACATTTCACTAATGGATCAGCAAGCTCAGTTTCCACAGGCTGAACTATATTCCCAAACAAAAATCTTTTACACTGATGAAACCTTTAGAAGATTTCACCACTCACTACTGTGTCCAGAAAGGTGGAAACTGCCGAACTCAAGAACCCACCCAGTGCTATGGCATCTCTCACCCAAGGGTATGGGAAATGAGAAAAACATTTTCCTTTAGAGGAAAGAACAAAGAAGAGGTCCATCTACATCTGTATTGCATTCCTTTATTCTCAGGTATGACACATGCTTGCAAGAGACACTTTCTGCTCGGATAAATCCTTCAAGGGGATCCTTCAGCAGTCTGAAAGAAGACTAACATACACAGTAAAAGTCTGACAGAGGTCCTTGGAAGGGGATAGTAAACTGAGAAAAGTGCAGCAGGGAATTCTTTGATCCTGTCTTTTCTTATCTTTCTAGAAAGAAGGTAAATGGTTTGGTGTTTGCACTGTCTTTCAGAGTATACCATCCACCAGGAAGCACCTGGCTTTTCTTTTGAAGGCCTGTGGGGAGTTTTAAGGCCTTAGTACATTTTTTGACAGATGAATTTTCAAAAAAAAAACCACGGTTAGAAAAAGAACATTGTTAGGCAGGCAGTGAAGAGCTTGAAAGGCTGTTTTCACTTTCTCATACTTAAACAAGAAATACCTATTAGAAGTCAATGCAACAACAATAGCAGGCCACTATCTCACGGTCTGGACAGTAAAGTGGTAAGGAACACAAATCATATCTGACAATATGTGAGGTGATAAAGTGATCTTCTAGGTTCAGCACTAACTGGTGTTCAGGCTAGGTTATAACATCAAAAAGGATCAATGTCGACACAAATATCAAAATCTGGTGCCACATTTGACTGCAATATTTACACAGTGGCTGTAGTATCTCTGATGTTTCATCCCCTTTAGCCACATCCAGATTTGAAGCAAGAATAAAGTCCTCTTTAAAGTTGCTTGCGACATAGGTCTCTGTCCAAAGTCGCCAAAGTCTGAAATTAAAATGACAAATTCAGACCTAATTTTTATTCTCTCAGTTTGCCTAGAACTCAGGCTGATGGAATAATTCAGGCACACCCCACAGAATCAGTCAAATGATTAGAGAAACACCAAACCAGACTCTGACACTCAGGTTTGACAAAAAATCCTGCCTATCAGTCCAACTCCAGAATTTGATATAAAACGGACCAAAAATCTTTCCTCCAGTGTTCTTGATTTGTGAATATAAAAGATTAAAAAAAAATCAGACTATCACTTTTAGTTGTATTGCCCCAAAAGAAAATGATTTATTTAACCTCCTATCAGATCTACCCAAAAGAATAAAAACAAGAGAAGAAAGTCTTCACCCATGTTCATAGAAAATCTGAGTCAGGAAAGCATTAAAAAAACAAACAAAGAAAATAAAAAATCAATATGAGTACAATATCAATAGTGGTTTCATTATTTTAATCACTCTGTAATGAAGGACTTGTTAAACAGATATATTAGGAGAAAAAAAACTAGTCCAGTAGTGTCCACTCCTTGTGAACTCATATCTGACGTGCATGCAAGAGAATCCCCTACAGAAAAATCCTTTAAAGTAGCTAATTAACATATAAACCACAAATGTCGGAGTATCATAAATATTCAAGTAGTGATGGATAGTGGGATAAACCCTGAGTGCATGCCATAAGTTTTTTATCTCCACAGCCATCTTGAGTTGGATATTTACAGTAAATTACAGCTGCACATGCTTTACTCCAGAGCCATATGTTTTATTATTCAACCAGATGTAAGCTGTAAAACTGTTTTATCTATTTTGTGGCTCAGCCTAGTACTAATAAAATAAACTACAAATACCTGACTTATAGCTTTGCTGGCATTTTTGCACTCCAGTGAAGTGCAGTGCCAATGCCTCATGCAGTGAAAGTGATCTAAGAAAATCACATGTTCTTCCCATTTCTTATACTTTCATAAGGACTTTAAATATGTGAGTGAACAGTGTTGAGCTATAGCTTTTTCTTTTATCGTTTTTCATCACATGGACTATCACCATCACTGATAATTCATTTTTGTTTCTTGTATATTGGAATGGACATCGTAAGGGGCCTGCGCTCTTTCTTGCATCTTACATCCCTGATTCTCTTTAACCATTACAGGGCAGCAACAGATTACTAAAATAATCATAGAATCATAAATAGTTACGGTTGGAATCATATATCCTAGGAATGATGTATATAGTTATATAAAAAAGATAATGTTGCAATTAACATGACTTTTTTTTTTCTTAATTATTAATCTATCTTATTAAACCTTGGAGAAAAGAATCTAAAAGTGTCAATTTGTCTTGCCACTATTTGGGGATTATGATACCTTTATGCACCTGTGAAAGTTGTCCTAAGTTAACACATTAATGTTTTCCATTTATGTCAAGTGTGTTGGAAGACAAATTCAGCCTTCCTATCACTGGTTTTGCCAAAAAAAGGTGTTTTCAGAGGTTTTAGAACCTTATTTCTGCTGTGGAATGTGACCATATGCAGTACAGTATATAATAGAGGTAGAGAAGACATAAAGAATATTGTGAAAAGATCACAAAATACAGCCAATTTTCTGAACATTTTTAGGTACACTGCTGGCCTTCGACTAATATACTTATTCTCAAGGCTGTCATGGACATCTGTTAATAAGTCTCCCTAGCCCAACAACATTAATTTGACTCTCAAAATGCATACCCTAGCAGACTAATGAGGAACTGAATGCCGAATGTTTATCAAAGGGGACTCTCTTCCATTCCATCCACCTCTTGCATACTTTCAAAGAATTAATCTATTTTAACAAGGGACCCTCTCCCTGTTCTATAGCCCCAATTCAATCTCTAAAACAGGGGATTAAATCCAACATTCTACAAGTCGAAATTAAAGTGCTTTTGGTTGTTGTTTTTCAAGCTACTCTGAGTGTTAATTGGGGTAAAATCTGCAGCTTCTGGATTACCATTCACATTTCCATTAACAGAGGAGGAAAACTTTGCCAGAAGTACCACAAGGCCTAAGTAAAATGAAGTCTTTTAACCCTTTCTCAGCATAGTAAGCAAATATCACTTAGAGGAACACAAGCAATTTAAATTTTTTGGTTGCTCTACACAAAATAATGAAGTTGGACTAAAACTACTGTGTCATTTTTTACTCCTCAAAAATTCTTCAGATTTCATTAGGATTAATTAAAAATAATTGAGCAGATGTTACAGGCAGCAACATTTTTAAGCACTTTGTGCTTAGATTTAAATCTGAAATAGCACAGATAAAGGAAGTGTGAAAGATTTCATACCATGGTCCCACAAGTATTCGTAAAATGTAAGTGCTGTTTAGATACTTTCTTACACCCGATACTTTATCATTTTTATGTTGTTGCTGAAAGGATAAAGTCTCAAGTGTGAGTTCCTGTGATAAACACATTTTCTTTTGGATCATGAATCATATACAATGTAAAAAGATGTTTTCCTCTCAAAAAGCCAATATTGTGAACATCTGGTTCATTCACTTCTTAACAAAATTTGTTCCACTGCTCTATTACATATAAACATCTGTCATTTATATCAAGTAGTTGAGAAACGCTCTATCATGAATTCCAAGAACTGGCATGCTAGATAGTTAAATATCTTTTTATACAAAATAAAGTGTTTGTGTTGAAAATAGAGTCTTATTCAACAGAGGTGAGACTTGTTTATCAAATAAGAAAATGGATTAAATTTGTATCAACAGTCTTAAATTTTCTTTCCCCTGACAACTGTATGTAAGGACTGTAAATCACTCTTCACTTCACATAAGAGACAATGACATGCTACTGGGTGACACTGCATAGATACTCTTTAGTAAATGGTTTTGTCTACTTAAAAGACTGAAAGTTTTGAGGAATACAGGACCATTGGTGTTTTCCAGATATTCATAGATAGACAATTATTAAATAAATAAATAAATAAATAAAGCTCAATTTTCTGCTGGTATTCAGTGTTAAGAAATTGTTTTGCTCCTTTGCTTTGTTCAGAAGGGAAGGGACTGCCACAGCCACAGAGACAATCAATGCTTTCCAGGAAACACTCATCTTCCACAGGTGTGGAATCAGTTCTACCTCTTCTTTTTGTGACTTAAAGGCACACGAAATAAAAATGTGGGGCAGCTATAATTCATTTTTGTAGTGCCGCAGTGACAGTTCAAGCACAAGGAAATCACTTGATTTTCCTTGAGGACAAACGGCTGTTGTGCGGTCCCCTCCTCATTCAGGAAAGAGCAGCAATCTCTTCCACAGCAGGACAGGACAAAACTCAGGAGGCTTCAGCCAGTATCACCACAGGATCCTGTTTCTTTGAACACTAAAATTTAGAAATGGGATGAAAATAGGAAGGGCTTTCTGTTATTTTATGATTCATGACTCCAATAAATGAATCAAAAATCTATGTATGACCTCCAAAACCAGCTGGTTTGGGTGGAGTCCACCATTAAGAGCTAGTCAAGACGTGTAAATGAGGTGTCTCCTTCTCTCCATTGACTGTGCAGACTAAACAGAAACCTGGCAACAATTAATAGAAAAATGGATTGCATTTCCTAAATGATGTGCATGAAGTGGGCAGCCTGCACCTGGCTGTATGAGCTTTATATTTGCCATCTTAATTCACAATGCATGAAGTTTTTTCGTAGCTTTCAGGACAGGCATTGCACAAGACATTTGCAACTAGCTGAAAACAAAGAAACCCTGTAATTCACTGTGGAAAAGGATATTTTGTCAGATGCATGACAGAGCCAGAGGCAACTATGAAGCTGCAAATGCAATTATCACTGGCCAAAGGCATTTGCTTTTCACTTGAAAAAAAAAAAAAAAATTAAAAAAGATGGTTTGTTCCTATTTCTCTGGTTTCCATCCAGAGAAGAACAGCATAAAACTTGTTCAGTCTTAGGAGATCTGGAAGATCCTCCCTAGGAAGAGAACATGAGTGGAAAAGGTCCCTTTACCTGCATGTGTAACAAGAAAATTTTGTCATCTTCTGCCTTCCTCCTGCCCTTATTATAGCTGGCTGAAAATAGTTTTTCATTGCAAGATGGGCAAAAAACATGAACCCATTTGATATGCAGCTTGTGTTAACATTGAGAAAGCCAAATCTAGTGTCCTAATGAAATCTATTGCAATATAAAAATTGGTTTGTTTATTAATAAAGCAGAACATTATTAGATTTTCCTATTGAGCTAGAGCATTTCAAGGCCATTTGGGGCAGGAAGAGAGAGCAATGGCTTTACAGTACATTCTTTGTTTCCTTAACACTGATCACCTGTCATACTTTATTCCCACAGTGGACCTTTTATAGCAATTTGCTATTCTGACCTTCACATGCATTTTTTGCAAGCTTTACTCTGGGACCGTTTAAACTGGGATGGGTGGGCATATGCTGAGTAGAGTAGCAAAGAGTAGGGAAGGATTAAATTTCAGTTGTGAACTGGCTGCATCTCTTGAACCATTCATTACTAGATTACCTAACATTTGGGTTTTCAAAAGGTGATGAATTTTTGTGTGGAAAGGGGTATTTTGTTGGCTGGACTCCACCAAAGCATACTTTCAACATTAACTCCCTGTTGGCAGCAGTTTCTGCTTATGATTTGTTTTAATGAACACCAGTTTAAACTGGGCTAATCATGATGTCTGCTGGAGAAAGGTTAAACCTCAGCACAATTTATACAAGCCTGACCCAACCAGTGCTCATGTGCTTCATATGGTAGCCATGCGAAAGGACTTTTTAGAGTGTGGGAGTTAAGACTGTACCGGATATGGTTAGAATACATGGGGGAAATTAACATTTTTCCATTTCTTTTTATTTCCCGTTACCTCAGTTCCTCATCTCCCTAACCGCTGCATGCACCCACCACCTTCTGTCTCTCTGACCTTGCTGATGTCTCCCTTTTCCATGTGGCCTCTTCTACTCCTACATCTCCCACTGATCCCAGTTTTCTCGTGCTCGGTTTACATCCTCTCAGCATCCTGATCCCACTTCTCTTCACTGTCCCCCAGACATTCATTTTCTCAGCCTCCTCGCACATTCCCATTTTCTAAATCCTCCTTCTCACATCATAGGCCAAAGAGCTGGAACCAGAAAAGAAACAGCTTCTAATTTAAAACCTCTAATTGCAAACATCATGTATTTAACAACTAATCATTGAATCTCTCAGAAATATTCCTAATTAAATCCCTTTAAAATATTAAAAGGTCTTCCTTACCAAACTCTACAGAACAAAGACTAAGCAAAATTATTGTATTTATTCCTGAGGTCATGAAATGAAAAGGCATTTTTCAGTAAAGCTAAACCATAAACAAATATCAGAGCAATAATTTGATTTAAAACAATTTTAATTTTCATTTTACCTAGCTATTCAAATAAAATTTAGAATAAAGAATTTCTAGGGAAAAAAAAAAAGAAATGTGATTCTGATGAAGTTTGGGAATCAGCAGGCAATCAGCTTTACAACAGGATGTCAGTTAAAACCCCATTGATAGAGTGCCCATATCATTCTGCATCTGGTTTGCATCAGTGTTGCATTTCTAATTAGAACTTGCCAATCCATTTTTCAGTACTGGTCTACAAGTGACATGGTTGAAATATTTTTTCTATCAACCAGAGTTTCTTGTATTTTGGCTTAAAAGAGGTTAAAGCAAGCATGGATCATAGCAGAATAGCAAAAATCTCCTTGGGAATAGTAACCATTGCAAATTAAGGGCAAAGTTGAATAAGTTAAGTATTAAATATGAAGGGACAGATCCTCAGATAACATAAACTGTTACTGCTATTCCACTGATGTCATTATAGGTTGCATTGATCCAACCCTACTGAGAATATGCTGAAAAATAGTACCACAACCTGCAGGCAGAAGGAATACTGGAAATATATATCAGTCCCTTATCAGAATCCACTTTGCTAACAAAAGAAAGCTAATTTTTTGTAGCTTTATATTAAATTTTATTATTGTGAATATTTGCCTCTGAGTTACCTTCAACTCCTTCTAAAGCCTTTTCCCTTTGAAACATAAGGAGCTCAATGTTTCAGTTTTGCAAGGAACAATAACTTTATGCAATTTATATGTATAACTGAGCACTTGGATTTCAAACTTTGATGGCACTGTATTGGAAGAGTAAAGACTCCTTCTTGAAAACATAACCCATTTCAAGTATACCTGTAGAGACTCCATTTAGCTAAGTAAATAAAGCAGTACTTATTTTATTTACTAGTGTGCTATTTATTCTTCCTTCTTTCTACTGCAAACATGTCTCTACGTACTGCTTTGTTTAGTAACATTAACAGAAAAGGCTCTGGAGACTGGAAATCCTGCCCACAGGATGGTGAAAAAAGAGGCTACAAAGGACTCAAAAGGAGCTGCAAATATGGAGACCAGAGGTGAGATTTCTAATGCATCAGGCATGTAATTGCATTAATTCAATAGAATGATTAAAGAGCTTTGAAGTAATGTTACTGCCTCATCCAGGCAGATTCTGATTAAGCAAGAGAGGTGTGAGAAACTGTTACAGATCAAAGATTGATAAGATATCAGCTGGGGAAGAAAATAGGTTGGGAAGATTTAGGAAAGATACTTAGTGGCTCTGAGGAAAAAGAAAATGTGTTAGATATAAGCTATCCTTAGATTGTTATGTAGAATTACTAATTTGTCTTTAAATGCATACTTCAAGGAGCACAAAGTGAAACTGGATAACTTAAAGATTTTATTTAAATGCTATTTTAAGGAAGAGAAAATAGTTCAATTGCAGTTCAAACATTAGCATATCATACCTTCAACTTAAGTATCTAAATTTAAATACTGGTAAAATAGCTAAGCTTCGAAATTCCTAAAATCATTGGCAGATTTAAGGAGGTATTTAAGGAGGGTCTGTAACGCATGCCCTTATTAGCACCACAAACCCAGTGCTCACTCTGGGCAGCCAAATAACTCCAACTTGATTCTGAGGGCTGCAGAGGATACATGGTAGTTAGATTTCTTCTTAAGTACAAACGTCTCACTCAAAATCGTAAAAAGCAAGGCAATATATTAAGTCATCCACTCATATAAAACTCAGTAACTTAGCAGCATCACAAGTCATAGAATCATAGAATAGTTAGGATTGGAAAGGACATTAAGATCATCTAGTTCCAACGCCATAGGCAGGGACACCTCACACTAAACCATATCACCCAAGACTCTGTCCAACTTGGCCTTGAACACCGCCAGCGATGGAGCATTCACAACTTCCCTGGGCAACCCATTCCAGTGCCTCACCACCCTTAC
>JAOEHY010007679.1:0-17828 GCA_025447955.1 Psilopsiagon aurifrons
GCCACAAGTCAAAAACACAGTGCTGCACCAGCTACTAAGAAGGAGAAAAATGACTGCCACTGCTGAACCCATGACAACTGCATACAGTTCTGATGTCCTCAATATAAAAAAGACATGGAACTGTTGGAGCAAATCTAGAGGAGGGCCACAAGGATGATCAGGGGACTGGAGTACCTGCCGTATAAAAACAGGCTGAGAAAGTTGGTGCTGTTCAGCCTAGAGAAGAGAAGGCTGCGTAGAGACCACGTAGCAGCCTTCCAGTGTCTGAAGGGGGCCTTCATAAGGGACTGTAGCAATAGAACAAGGGGCAATGGTCCCAAATTTAAACAAGAGAAGTTCAGGTTAGGTATAAGGAAGATGTTCTTTACTGTGAGGATGGTGAGGCACTGGGGCATGCTGCCCAAAGATGTGATAAATGCTCCATGCCTGGTGGTGTTCAAGGTTAGGTTGGACAGAGCCATGGGTGACATGGTATAGTGTAAGGCATCCTTGCCCATGGCAGGGCTATTGGAGATAGATAATCTTAAAGTCCTTTCCTTCCCTAACAATGCTATGTTTCTATGATTCTAATCTTTTGCTTAGTTAGGGTTCTGTCATGGATTAAATCCAACCGGTAGCTAAGTACAATGTAGCTGCTTGCTCACCTCCCTGCTTCATCCTAGGTAGGATGGGGAGGAGAATCAAAATAATGTAAACCCCATGGGTTGAGATAAGAACAGTTTAATAACTAAAGAACAATATACTACTAATACTACTACTAAAAATAATAACGGTAAGGGAAATTACAAGGGAAGAGAATATGAAGCTAAAAGGGTAAAGGAAAAAAAAACCCATAATAAACAGAAATGATGCACAATACAATTGCCCACCACCCGCTGACTGATATCCAGCCCAACTCAAGCAGCAAAAAGTCCCTTCTGAGTAACTCCCCCAGTTTATATACTGGGCATGACGTGCTGTGATATGGAATACTCCTTTGGCTAGTTTGGGTCAGGTGTCCTGTCTCTGCTTCCTCCTGGCTTCTTGTGCCCTTCCTCACTGGCAGAGCATGAGACTGAAAAATCCTTGATCAGGGTAAGTGCTACTTAGCAACAACTAAAGACATCAGTATGTTATCAGCATTGTTCTCAGACGAAAGCCAAAACACAGCATTGCACCAGCTACTAGGAAAAAAAATAACTGTTATACCTAAACCAGAACAGGTTCTTAAAAACCTCTTCAGAGTATTAGAACTTCCTATTCAAAATATTATGGCATATAGTGCTAAGAACTGCTCCTAATGTTGATATGAGTTCCGAACAAACACAATATTGAAAATGATTACATTTGTATACAGTGCTTAGTATATAAGGTGATTTATAGAGTATACAACAGGCAGATACGGCTTATTTCTGTACTACTTTAGTTATGACTTAAATCTAATGATATCTCCCACTCGAGCATTATTGTTGTTCTCACAATCGTTAATACTGAAGTATGTCTGCAGCTCCCTGCTGTGGGGCATTCAAAACTTTGTGTAGCTTCATTTTGTTACAACTTATGTCCATTATCTTCTCTAAGGCAACTTGTGCATTTAGCTCTGTCTGCACACATTTACTTTTCATAAAATTATGTCCCAGAATGAGCCATCAGCTACAAACTTGAAATCTTTGTGCCTAAACTCATAAGCTACTGCTGCATGAGCAAAGATTCAGCTCAATCATCAATACCTAAGAGCCCTAACTGGCACAGACATAACAACCATGAGTTTGGCCACTTTTTTTATTCTGCTGTCACTCAAATACAGTGAAGGGTGGGATCTCATTTAATCTCATCTCTAGATTCGTTCGGGTGTTTCAGTATAGATGCAACATCATTGTTAAAATTTCAGTCATTCACTCATTACTAATGGAAAAGTTGAGTTCAAGCTGTCAGATAAATGTAGATTTATTTTATGCCCAGTCCTCAGCTGGTGCAAAATAGCAGTAAATTATGGCAATTTGTAGTTTGTGAGGATCTGCACCCTGTCATATGTGTGAAAACTGGTACACTTTTCTGGAATTTCTCTCAGATAGAAATACTTGTCTGGGATTTAAAATATTTTTTTTAAAAAAGCATTCTCATGAAAATGTTTGTTTGTGAGATTACACGAATATGAGGGTATGCAAATAACTTCAATCTTCCAAAACAAAGTCTTAGAGTTATTTACGTAAAATAGATTAAGTTTAAAGCTCATTAAAGTCTTATACCTGTTATAATAACTCAGAGAAAAATATTCAAATGTTCCCCAAAGTAGATGTTTTTCCTGTGATATTTAAATGAATGGTGGTGCATTTTGACCAAGACTAACATCAAAGTGTGCTATTCATGCTCTGGGATTAATGGTCTTTTATTGCTGAAGTTAATCATCACGCAATCATATGAAGAAAGTTAAGTTAGTTTTTGCAGAGGAAGAAGGAAAATCCCTGGTGTTGCTATTCATGTCTGAAGTAAAATAAAATCTCCCTAAGAAAAAGAAGAAATCTTTTTAATTTTATGTCTCATGGGAAAGTCTGTGTACATAACCCAAGACACATTCATTGCACCTTTGGCAGAAGATGAAGAATTAAAAATGCTCTAAGGTTTCTCATTAGATTTCTTCAGAGCAAACTTTCAGTGCAGCATTGCTAATAGGAAAGGAAATCTACAATTAATAATGAGAAAATGAGTCTCTAACAGCTTTGGTTTCCCAGGACATTTGAATTATTCATTAGAAATTATTACAGACTAGCCCATATTAAAAATATATATATATATCCCCCAAACCCTAAATTCTCCCAACATCAGCAACAAAAAGCTTTATTTCTTCATAAGTGGGTAGTGGCAGTGAGAATTCACCAACCAGTAAGATGATTTTCCATTCAGAGCAAATTCACTGATTTGATTAAAGAAATTTCCTTTCTTATTGTTTTGTACATAAATTAAATGACCTGGTGTTACAGAATAAAAAAGGAAGTACATCAGACTGTATGAATTATTCACAGTGAACTGTGGTGATAGGGAAAGGCAGCAGACAAAATTATCAGAAATGCTATTAATTCCTTTTCAGACTAACATGCAAAAATATGTGTATAACAGCAAAAGAAAATACAAAGGGTACAGCAAATCATACTGGAAGTCTGATTGCAACCTGTTGGTCACAATAGTGATTTTGCCCTTCCTGCCTTTGTCTTATCTCTGCAAATTGGACACCATGATTGCACCATGGCAATGTTTAATCACAGAGAGGGATTTTTTTTTTTCAAAACTTCACAAAGTTTCCATTTGGGCTTAGTGTTTGGGTTATTGTTTATTCCCAGCCCCCAAACTCTACATTAAACTTCTGCTAACATTTGATGCCAGCGGTAGAGGCATCAGAATCTCAGGATGGCCTCTGCAGGACTCTCCCTAGCACTCAAAAAAAACTTTCTCACTACACCTGCACTGAACTCAGCTGTCCCAGGGCTCCCTTAGATCTGCAGTGATGTCACCGGGGCATCCTCTCTAACCACAGAGCCATATCTACCTAGGCAGTCCTTCATTATTTCCTCACTTCCTCTCCAATTTGCTCATGCCTCAGAGAGGAGGATCAGTGGCCTAAGGGACCTGAGCCAGCCTTTGTAAAGGGGCTACATCTCCTGTCCAAGCAGGACTGACAGTAGATCTTCCCCCTTCTTTCACTCTCAGCAAACTGGAATCTATCTCTGTGCATATCCAGCAACTCCGGAAAACTCTGTATCGAGGTTTTCTGGTATGGATTTTGAGCATACAAACATTTTATATAGTCTTAGATCTTTCTGATTACCAAAAGATAATGATAGGCAACTTTCTGCATCATAATTTCAAGACATAAATCCTAATTATAGTCACATTTGTTATTCCTTCATTTGCTGTTCTGTATGTCATATGCCTAAGAACACCACTGCTGAGCTCAGTGCTGCATAGAAACAGCACAAAAAGTTTTCTCAGATCAATATGGTTTATAATTTAAAGGCTGTGTGTCTCTATCTTGGAGAAAAAAAAAAAAAAAAAAAAAAAAAAACACTGACTATGTATTGGTTTGAGCCTTAAATAACAAACTGGCAGTAAAAATGGACCATAAGAACAAAGATTGTGGCTATTCTTGAGATGCTTTTAAGACACAAAGTTGATAATGCCAGATGAGAGAGATCAAGAAGACAATGAGATAACAAGATTCTCATTAATTAACAATGATATAGAGATACCAGTCTCCAGTTGTTTTCTAGAGGTATTCATGTTGTATGCAAATACACAACCTTCACAGTCTGCCATTTGTGTCAGTACAACATACCCATTTTTGCAGAGCTACTTATTACTTATTTTCAGAAGAAATAGGAGCAATGGAATAGATAATAAGGTAGAGGGGAAAAAAAAAAATAAAAATTTGGCAGACAATGCTTGCACATACAAAACGATTACTGGTGAGTTAAGAAGGTAGAGAAGTTTCAGAAACACTTAATGAAGCAAGACCAGTGTGACAAAAACTTCTGGTAAAATCCTCAACACAAGTGGAAGCCAGAGACAGCAGAAGGGTAAGAGAATAAAAGCATAACATTAAGTAGACCAAGTAAATAGCCTGTAAGCAAAAAAAACAGGAATCCAGACGAATCCAGCCTAGTGCAGAACTTGGTCTTGCAGAGTTAGAGCCAACTAAACCAAAAATCAGTTTTTTGCTTTCCTTACATTGCAGACAGATTTTCTCATTTCAGAGAAAATATGTTTCAGGCTTATGATTATTTGATATATGTCAGATTTACATACTCAAGCAAAATGAGTTTTATTACATCATTTGCATTTTAAGGGGTTTTGGGAAAAGTCTCCTAAAGGACTGTTATAACTCACTGAAAGGCAGAATATTCATGCTGTGAAGAATGTCCGCATTAAAGCAGAAAAAGGTTGGATTTTCCAAATCAAAATGAAAAATGGAAGTCTCCACGATGTAAACTTTTTTAGCCAATCTATTCTCCCCAGCACTTTTTAAATTTGGGGGTCTGAATGAGCTGGGTGATGGAGCTATTCTGTTGCCACAGCTTAAAATATGTGTTAGCTGAAAGAGAGTTATCCCCTGCCCTGTCTCCCTGCTGCATAAGCATGGCTTTCTTTACAGGCTTTCTCATTTCCCCCAAGCTAAGGTTTGGGTCATTTACTTCTCCAGGGCCATTGCTTTAGGCTTGGCTTTTTGAAAGGGAAAAGGTCTCTCCCTATGTCTTCAGACATCTGCACTCAAGGAACACAAATTCCAAAATTATTTCAAAAAAGTAGGGCTGAGGTCCCTCAGTCACTTAAGGCCAATCTGAAAATAGCAGAAAAGCTATTTCTGTGACACAGAGTTTGTCTTTCAAAACTTCACCAGAATTTGATCCAACAGAGCCTTTTCTGCAGGTAGCAAAACAGGCTTTGTCTTTTAAGACACTCTGCAATGCAGGAAAAGGGTTTGTTGGGTTTTTTCATCTTGCAGATAGATATTACGGTACATTAGTGTGTTTTTTCAAGGTGTACAGAAATTTTCCATTTTTATAACATTCAGAAACTTTATCTTTAAGCTACAGGAAGAGAAAATCAGACTCAGGTCCAAAGACCACCTCTGGTTTTGCTGTTCCTCAATAAATACTCTAGATCAGGTGCATAGCACTTCCTAGAGTTTTGAACAACTTGTCTCAGACTGCCAATAGGTTGAATAAAAAATTAGTTTAAATTGAGGTGCAGGTCTTATGCTTCCAACCTATCCCTCTCTTGCCTCACACAAAATAGCACTTAAGAACTAGTTTTCTATCTAACTTTTCTTAAATACTGTTGGGAAGAAGTCTGGATGCAAATTAGGACATAACAATAACAAATAACAAGCGGCCAGCAGTTGACTGTCTCAGAGGCTGGCTGCATGATGAAAAAAGTTAGCAAGGAAAACTCATTTTCAGTTGAATCGCTTTAAACTCATCCTGAGATAAGAAATGTAAATACAACCAGTTAGAGAAAGAGCATGATAACATTACCATAATTTGGAAGTCAAGTTTGTCAGTAAAAAGGGAAAGCAAATAGGATGTAATCAGAAGTCTAGACAAAGACTGTTACAACCTCATCAGACCACCCAGTCTATGTGCCGATTATGCCTTGCACACTTATTGTTGGCTATCATTCTGAATCTGTAACAGGTGTCTGCGCTAGCATTTAAAATATTTTTTTCAACCATTAGAATATACAGAAATTTAGTTTTCTGCAAGCAGATATGTGTCCAACCAGTTTCCACAATTACTTCTATTACTGTTCCTTCTTGCCACCTGCATTAAATGTCTATTTAGACTCTTTTAGCCTGACAGTTTTTTCTTCCTTTCTGCAGGAAGAAAACAACCATGATTTACAATGCGGTGCTTCATTACATGACTTTAAGGAAAAATAAATTACAGAAGTGTCATACCATGTAAAAGCATAATAAAGCACTGGTAAATTACTAAGTGTTGGGTAATACTTTTTTATCATTCTTTATTAAGTATTAACAGTCTAGTCTAATGCATGCTGCTGTGAGGGGGGGCTGTCAGGAAGTTCGTATTTTGTTTTATAATGGTGCTTCATGTACTAAGAACTTCCCTGTGATTGAGATTTTAGGATCTGCCTGCCATGCAGCTGCTGCTCTTCATCTCTATCTTGTCACTGCCTTCCTATGTGATAATGTGTTTCTGAAAGCTATAAATAAGTGATGAAGAAGGCAAGGGTCAGGATCTATGCCATTTTGAAGTCAAGTTACAGCACTTAACAGGGGCTCTTGGTACACTGCTGCTGCCTCTCTACTTCCAACGATTTTAAAGCACTCTTTGGATTATGTCATGTCACACATTCATTCTCCTCACCCCCCTTTTCTCCTTCCCTCCTCCCCCACTGCTTGGCTCATGATCTAATTCAACATAATTCAGTGTGAACAAGCATAGCATATTGAAAAACCAAAGAGAGCATTTTCTTCAGATCAGATATTTGTTATCAATTTGAGCAAAGAAACCAGTTCCAAATGTATTGTAGACACTGTATTGCTCACAAAGAATCCTCATTTATCATGCCAAAGCTATTCTATTTTCACATGTGGTGAATAATAAGAATGCAAATTGGCCTTTGGTGGTGAGGGGCTTTTATTTCATGTGGAAGCATCAATACCATTCTCACCCTGCTTAATTAGGACCAATTTACCCTGCACAGGATAAAAAATATTGCAAACATCTATTTACCAGCTGGTATATTTCTTGGCCAGGCTCAGAACAGATGAGCTGCCATTATGAAACAAAAAAGTTGTATGCATAAAAATGACATTGTACTAAGTATCATGTAGTCATATTATAATAAATAAAGATGTACAGAAATTCCTATTTTGAGATCTAACTTAAAGTCATGTATAATTCATGAGGCTGCTTTGTGTATTTTGCTGTTTCGTTTTTTTTTTAAAATTAATTTTCTCAGAACCATATAGTGGTTTTGCACAACTAAGGGTCTGATTCTGATATGTCTTTTAAAAATGTCATGCTTCTGTGTTAAAGGGAAATTATTGGATATCTTCAAGAGAAAATATTTATTGATCCTTCATTAATTATTTTGCATGGGTTGTCTGCTTATTTTTCCACGCATAAACTGCTTGGTTAATTGCCTGATTGCATCATTTAGTCTATTATGATTGGCAACAATGAAAGAGCTTCAAAACCTTCAACAAATGCTTACAATGTAGAAAAGTGAAAAATAGAAAACCTCTTAGATGAAGCAATAAAATAATTATTTATTTATACTATTATTACAATCAAGTTAATAAAATACTTTTTGTTTTTAATTCCGTTTTCATCAGAGTTAATCACATGAAGTTTTTCCAAATGACAAAAAATCTTGCTTTCTGCAGAACTTGAAGAAAATTGGCCCAAATGTCTACCTCTAACAAGACATTACCAAACATTTAACATGAAATTTTGAGCTTCTTCCACACTCTCTTTTGACTTTTCAATAACCATGGCTGTCTCCCTTCTTGTTATCAGAAGAGGCCAGTTATACATTTCTTTGGAACTCTGTAGATGGGCTATATTTAGAGAAATGCCTTGAACATAGTGAAGGCCATTTCAGTGATTTATAATGGTTATCACATATATGAGCAAATTAGCATCCCAAAAGCCAGATGTACTGTAGATGCTTTCAGCAACTTTAAAGGTTAAGATTTTCTTGCCACAGTTCTTAAGTTGGCAGCAGCTTAAACAGTGGTACCAATTGATAATTTCAAAATGACCACTAACATTCTGGCATTGTGTGCGTCATACAGTGATCAGATATTGGTTCTACTAGAAAAACACTTTCTTGTTTAAAAAGGTTGTGTCCGTAGGAGGAAGTTTATTGTGAAAGGATTTCTCCACAAGCCCACCAAGGACAGGCTGCAGCTAGGACTGACCAGAACTTAAAGAAGACAACAGTAAGTGTACATTGTGGTATCCCATGAGTTATATCTATACCCCTGCAAAAAAATGCAGTGTGAGCTAGTCACTGCAGGCAAGTCCAATTGGTGTGGAAAGTTTATGTGCATGTCCATAAATTCTTTTATTCTTTTGGTCCTTGGACCATGCAAACACCAGAAGAGGGCCAAAGAGTTATGCTTGGGCTGAGCTATACCTGCTGCCAGAACTGCGCTGTCATCTAATGGCAGAGAGGATGGAGTCCCTGTGAGCAGGAGCACTCCCCAGCTTTGCTAAAGGAACAAGGGTAGAGGTAGGCTATGACATATTTAGTTTGCAGTGCCCTTCCAGAAAGACCATGTTGAGCATGTTTGGGGAATGGGCTGTAAGGTATTTCAAACAAAAATTTTGGTTAAGCAACTCTATAAATAACACGCACATTTGAATAGGTGTCTTTCATTAAACACCACTTACCTTACACTGAATTACTTCAGTAAATGTTCTTCCTTGTGAAAGCCTGCAGTAAAGCAAAAAAAAAACAAATAAACTTTCTCCTAATTAGATTTCTATCTACATTCCTCATCCCAGTAACTGAATGCTACAATATGTGACTAGAATCAAACATGAACTTTTTCTTTGTTCCCTTCTGCTGAGACAGTAGATTTTTTTTTCTTTTATTTTTAACCTAGATCTTGTTTTTACTTAGCACATTTGATTTAATGATTGATACATGTATGAATCAATTTTGTGCACTTTTATTTATAGTCTCAAACTTGTGGTTTGAATTATTCTGAAACTGTCAGAACTTGGCTCAGTGAAATGTGTGCTGAATTGCAAAAGTTACCTTTCTGTCCACTACCCCTTTGTCCCATCATTTTTTACATCTATTAAAAATGAAGGTGGCTTCTTTCAGCAAGTGTTTTGGGATTGTGGGTTGGCACTTTGTTTCTTTCTTTGGGCTTTTCCCCCCCTCCCTTTCTTTTTTTTCTTTTCTTCACATTTTCAAGATGGAAGAGACCTGAAAGTGTTCTCATTTGGTTGCTGAAGACAGGTGAGAAATCAGTTCATCTAGTGCTGGAAAAAAGCATTGTTTGTTTTACTGATGCAGGCACTACCTAACTGCATGATCAAAACAAGCAGGAATTGGCCACGCACTTCTTTTATGGCATCTCTTTATCATAGCATTCGATGTATTTCACAATGTTATTAAGTATACAGAAGATGAAAGGGAAATGCCTGCAGACTGACTTAGAGTATATCTCAAAAGTTATATATATATATATATATATATATATATATATACTAACACACGAGGAATATTTTAAATTTCCTAGGCTTGATTCACCCAGCTTCAATGGTTCAAAATGTCTCCTTCAGTAACTCATGGCTAATGCGTTTTTTATTTGTTTTAGTGCTCTGTGACGCTCACTAAAATAAATACCCAATCACTGTAGCAGTGTCCTAACTGTGAGTGGCTACTTGCAAGAGCTACTATTTTATAATCTTTAATTCCCAATTTTCAAACACCTTGAAGATACCGAATTGGGAGAGAAGTGAATTGTACTGAATGTTAAAAGACAGATGGGTACAGTAGGCAAACCTTAGAACTGGTCGCTCTAGGCACTTTTCATTAAGGAGAGACTGTCTTTGGAACAGTTTAGTCATCCATTCAACCTAACCTGTTTTAACACTTGGCTTGAAGTCTGTGGGGTTTCAGGCACACTTGTAGCACCGTATTGCTAATGAGGTACTTACTGTTTTTTTACCTCAGGCTTTGTTCTCTAGAAGATATGCCCCTAATATTTCCTTTGCAGAGTTACAAAAGAATTGCTATTGGCAGCAATTAAGAGGTTTGAATACCATTTACATTTCTTTATCTTTCAGGTCAGGAGACACTAGCACACAACAATCTAAATTGGAATACTCCTGATTCATGCTTTTAAAGGCATATTAACTTCAATCAGAAAATAGATGAGACCTAAAGTCAGATCTAGCTTCTGGTCTCATAATGAAACACGGTGTCTAATCTTCTTCTGCTAGTTTAGACTAAAAACTCTCCAGTGTGAAGACTTTATCTTTTCCATGTGTCTTTCATGCAGCTCTGACCATATGTGACCCAACACCTACTAACACATACACAGGCCTTGTAGCCTGGATAACCCCTTCACCCCTCCCTCCACTTTTTCACGGAAAAAGCATCTCGTTAAAACAACATTCTTCTCCTAAAACCAGGGATGATTTACCCTGTGCACAAAAGCCAATTGACACACTAAGTCAAGATATTTGCTTTCATTATGATTCTGCAGAAAGGGGTGCCAGACATCTAACATAGCCAGCACACCTTCTAGGATAGAAGTATTAAAAGGGAAAGCCTTTTATATGAAACACTAACAATGAGAGAATAAGCAATTGGTTCCCCACTCTTTACATAACAGAATCTCAGACTCATATGTCTCGATTTTCAGCCTGCTCATGATACCAAGGTGATCCTATATTTACGCATAAAATCCCCTCCTAGAGGTATAGGTTTTAGTATTATAATCATCTAAGGTAACTAGAGGATACCTTTATCCTGTCAACTGCCACCACTTACTGTTCAATCCTATATCCTAGTGAGTCCTGATTAAACAATAGTTGACTAGAAAGTAAGTACTTAGAGTATTCCATTTCTAAGGACTTTTCTCTCCTGTGCTCCAGTTGCCAGCATCTCAAAACATGCCATGATGGTTGCCTATTTTGAAAACATTTAACCCCTTCTGACATCACTATGGGATCCCCTTACCCTTGGAAACCTTGGAACTTCAAGGACAGAAATTCAAATCCAGCCTCAGCATGAGTAGAGAACAGGACCCAAGCACATACACAAACTGCTATTGCAGTGATCTGTCACTTAATTGTTCTCAGTTCTCACTATGAAAGCAGACATGACAAGCTCAGAGCAGATACTGCAATTCCCTTCTGATAATATACTTTGTATAGGCATACATTCAGTTGTCAACATCCAGATTCCACTAGCATCTTTTTAAAAGCATTCACTGAACACATCAGCCTTTGATATAGGATAAGCATGTGGTATAAGCGCATACAAAACCAGCTCTTGAATCAGATCCTGGTTGCAAGGAAAAAGCTCATACAAAAAGATCATATAGCTCAGTTCTAGCATGCTTTCCAAACACCTACGCATAACTAGACTCCAGGCTTGTGAGGACTCCCCAGAAAGGGCTAAGGAACAGGCTTCTCCCTGTCATTGGCACACCAGGGTCTGGAGATTAATGCTAATGGAACAAAAACAATAGGTGAGGAAGAAGGGGAGACAAAAGCGCATTTCAATTTTGCCACAGTGCTGCTGCTAACTGCAATTGCTCTACACTAATTATGGTACATGTACACACAATTTGATGCCTAGGAATACTGTGCTGTGTTATTGCTCCTAAGATTATCAGTAATGTAAATAGTAAAGATCCAGTAAATTCAGAAAACTTAATAGACAAGCAAGGAAAAAAATAATTTTGAGAATGTCTTTATTACATAAGTACAATCTGTCGTGCTATTCAGACTACTCCATGTAAGTGCAGAAATGAAGAGACATCCAGACACAGGCAGCAGAAACAGGATAGATTGTGAAATCAGAAACAAGAAAAATGTTCTGGAACAGCTTGTTGTTTGGCTTTTTGCTTGTTCATCTACTGCTTCTTTTTTCATTAATAAAATGGAGGTTTCACACAGCAGATGTTCGACGCAGCAGTGGAATTCAATGATCCTCTGGTGTGATGCAATATTGTAACCTCAAATGATACATAAAGTTTGCAGTAGTCTCATTTCTTTTCAGTCCAGGTTTGATCACGTTTAAGGCAAAAGATACAGATTTATATAAAATGGAATTCTATTGTTACTTCTTTATTCATAGATATGAAATAAACTCTTTGAATGGTGGAGATGAATAGCACATAGCTATACATACAATAAACAAGAACATACATTTCTAGATAGGTTTATTTAGTTTTATACTTATATATATACTACAATTTTTCTAGAAATAGATAGTTATATGCATATAGCTAAAGGTAAAATTCCTGTTTAAGTGTAAACCACTCATACATACTAAAAGAAAGGTGGTAAAATTGACTTCAAAGCTCATTTATATACACGCCTTGAAAGCATCCTTAAAAGACAGAATGGTTAAGCACAGATGCCTGCCAGTTCTTTATCACTAGCATTGTCTTCACAGTGAAGATAGAAAAGGCAGAAATGCACTATAAATAAGATGTGAAGTTAAAGATAAGATATGCAGTCACATCCTTAATATGCAATCCAGCTTGACCTTGAATAACATGAGATCAGTCTCTCCAAGTATTACATAGACATAGTATTTCTGTATCTGCCAAAGGGATTGAGTAGCAGATATTAATAAGGACATGGTTGTAAATCTACTCTTGCTGACTGTTCACATGCAGAAACAATTCCAGTGTTCTCTGTGTCTACCAGGATGTACAGTCATACAGCTAGACCGCAACACTTATATCTAACAGTTTTTGAGAGTTAAAATGGAATGAAACATTGATGTTCATAACCCTGTACCAGCTCATTGCTCATAAAAGATATCGGTCTTAATGGGAAACAGGATGTGTGCCTGGAAATCATAATTTAGGAGAAATGCAGATATCCCTTTTTGTAAATAATGAACTAGATTATTGGTAAAAGTGGCTTCTGGATGAAGGGGGGCTTCCGTGTGGTGGAAGACTGGGAAGTCATTTGGCAGAACAGGGCAAAGTAGGAGGTCCTAGTGCAAGGCTGAGCACAGAAGAAACTGGCTGTGAAGCTGAGGAAGTATAAAGGAAGGAAAATCAAAAGGGCTGCTTGTAAAAAGCACAAATAGAACGGAAGCAGAAAGGTGCACTAATAAACTGCAGAGCAGAGCAGTTGGGAAAAGCCAAAAGGCAAGACTAAGCCTCTCACACTTGTGGGGGCAGATGTTAGCTTTGGGCTTAACTGAAGAGAAGTTTCAGCAAGGTACCTAAATATGTATGTGCCAGGGAAGGTGTCTAGACACAGACAAAAACATCAGGGAGTTTAGCATGGATATTAAATGTATGAGCTGAAGAACAAGGAAGAATCAGACTATTTCTGCACTCCACATAGGGGAAATTAAGTCAAACTGGTGGAAAAACTTTGCAGACAGGTTATTCAAGCATTTCAAGAACGAAGATATGTAATTATCAAAACAGCCACGTATTACATGCTCCATCTTAACACTGTGGACTTGATCAGTTGAAGATATGTGCCTAAGGTTCTCAGCTATAATTTTCTTGAACCGTTTCTAAACTTCTGAACGGAACATTTAGGATACATTTTCAGAGCAAAATTTACACTTTCAGTCTCTACTCTGAATGAGAAAAATATTTCCTATTGAACGTTTACTTTCTCCTTTGAAGCCTAGCTTAAACTCAAAACACATCTGTTTCAAAGGTAAATCAAAGATGCAGCAGCTTGTGTTCAAATGAAAACACATGTATACTTTTTTTTTTTTTTAGCCCAGACTTGAGGATCTTTAGGGCCTCAGTATTTAAAATAACTTCAAGACTGTGATATCTACAGGCAAACCTTATGGTGTTTTGGTTCTCTGTGCTTTTTTCTTTTTTTTAATCTTGCCTTTTTAGCTTAGCAGTAGGCATACTTATTTCAGAAAGCCTGCTCTAGCTAAGTTAGGGTTTTAAAGGGGACAAAGATTTTGGGAAAACCAAAAGAAAATGTATACTGTTTCTACTACTGCTGCAAATCTTTGGCACAGCAATGAAACAAGGAAAGATCATGAATGTATTAAATGCTCTGAAGTATAACACTGGATATATTGAAAACTTTTGCCACTATGCTATAGGTTATTAGACTACTACTAGCTGAGGATGTAGTAATTTACTTGGCATGTAGCAGACCTCTGCAGAGTAATCACTCTTAGAAAAGAGCTGAAATCCTGACAGTGAGCACACTAGTTCAATGCAGTTTTAGTTTGTGATCTCTTTGTTTTAGTGATTATCCTAACAAACACGGACACACAGACCCAGCCACAACTCAGTGACTGTTAATCAAACAACAAAAAGCATTCCACAGTACAAGGGAACCAGTTCTGTATTAGGTTAGTTTAAGGCCTGGATAACACCTATATGCTTTTCTTTTAAAAATGGAATTTAAACAATGCCTAAGATTTGTGCTGGTTTTCTTCACACAGGTGCATTCAAACACATAATGATTCATTTACACTAGTTCTAGTGACAGGCTGGTCCAAATGACACTATTTATCTTACTTAATCAGGAAAACCATCTGTCCTAAATACTCAGTTAAAACAGCTGGAGAGTTTGAATACTTAGTACCTGATAAAGAATAGCTGTCAAAGAACATGGAAAGCATTTTTGCAGCAGTCAGACTGTATTCTATATTCATTATCCAATTGAAGAAAATATTGGTCCATTCATAGTGATTTCTCAAAGAGAAAAAGCAGCGCAGTTGGCTGATAAGTGCATGAGAATGTTTATTTAACAGCCCCAAGTCGCAAAGGATGTACATTTCTCTAGCGCATTTCATCCACAAATGTTTCACTGCTGACCAACCTAGGCTATTAACAACAAATTTACAGTATGTGTAATTCCATGAAATTGGTGATATAACCCACTTTGGCTCAGCTTATGTCTGAATTCTTCCAGAGATGATTCGGAGTCTGAGAACAACTTTCACTTTAATGTTTGTTTTTGATCCACATATGAACTCAGTAGTTTTATCTCCCTTTTGCCTCCTGAATTTTTCCTGGCAATAAATATTTTCATTTCTGTCTTGTTTAAAAAATATAGCCTGTGTTCTTGGAAGTAAAAAGAGTATATGGATGCATCCTTAGTAAAGTGTTTGGGTATTTCAATTTAATAATTCAGTCAATTGGAACTCTTGTTTTTGAAAATGTAAATAAGTTCAGTCACTGACACTTGAAATAAACTCCTTGAGACTTTCAGTGTTTTAGAAGAATCACATCCTTTCAAGAAATTTGATTGCTGCAGTATGCGATTTCCCATCCCAAGGCATTTTGGTGGAAAATAAAAGCATAAACTCCTCCTTCATTCTTTCTATTCTTTTTTTTTTTTATTATTATTATTTTCTTGTTTCCAATGTGGGTTGTTTTGCCCCCACTCCATCCACAGCTTTTCATTGTAATAAATCATAAGTATCTCTTTCAGCACTGTGCAGAGTAAGATGACATAACTTACGTCCCTTCAAAGTATTAAAAGAGAACAGCTGGAGTGTTTACATATGGAGCATTTGTTAGGCTAAAAAAAACCCACAACAAGCTAAAACTGTTGGGGAAGCTTCTGAATGAACTAAAGTAGAAATCATTACCTTTTTTTAGAAATTATAAAACATCAAGATTTCATCCTGTGTTCAACTCAAATACTTTAAAACTGCAAAGTCGATATCTTATTTTCACCCTGAATATCGTGTACTTTGTTTTTTTCTTTTCACAACAATATGTGTATCCCCTGCCCTTCTTCAAACTGTAAGCTTTCAAGAAAAAATGATATTTATGATGAGCAGTGTATTATTCAAAATACAATAAAAGTGATAAAATTTGAACTAGAAGGTAAGCAAAGATTTAGAGCAGATAAAAGAGAAATTGATTTTTTTTGATCTGAATATCATATGGTTTTTCTTAAGTTGTGGGAGGTTGTCTTTGAATTTTTGCCTTCTGCCTGAGAGAATTGAACCATAATCTCCCATTTCCACCAAGAAAGTTCTAGATATAGCCAATCCCACCCAGAGATGTAATAAAATTTCCCCCGCTTCTTATTTATGCTGCTGTAGATGTCTTCTTTTACTGCAAGTGGGAATTCACCTAAAGTTGATCAGCTGCACCCTGGTGGAAGATTTGTTGCTAGTCAAGTCTATATTCACTGATCACTGATTCAGTAGTAGTGACCTGAAGCATGTACTTCACTGAGAAACATTTTTCTGCTTAAGAAAGCACGTCTTTTCTCAGTTCAGTAAGATTATTCTTTTTTCATGCTCCCTTTGCATGTATCTCAGTTCAGCAACCTGATGGCAATGATATTCACAAACTTCCTCAAGCAGTAAATTTATTACTAGATTTTTAAGCTGTAGAAAAAAAACAAAATAAAAAGCAATACTGCTGTGTCAGTATCCACTTATTGGACAGTACTAGTGAGAAATGCATAGCCAGGTCACAAGAAATAAAAATTCATAATTTTTCTGCAAATAAAGGTTAAACTGATAGTGTTCTGAAGCTTTTTTTTGTTACCTCTTAATTGCTTCTCATGTAAAGTTCCAAGGCTCAGGTGGAACTAAGTCACCTCATTTAGTTGCATGTCAAGTTGTCATTATGCAGTCTTATTAAGAGAAAAATACTTCTGCAATCTATCTTTCTCCAAGAGTTACACAATGGTCTCTAGCCAGATGAAATTTTCACCATGATTTACAGCCACCTAGCCCAGTCCTAGAGGTGGCAGTGCTTAGCCCCTAGTCTTCACTGTAGCCTTTAATAGCTATGTAGTAATATTTTTTTGCTTCATCTACCCATTTACTAATTCACTCTCTCCTTCACATTTCCTTCTGAGGGCCCCAGGTGAGTTCTATACCCATAATTCAGACAGTCCTACATCTTCTCTAAATTCTAGAAAAAACTGCTTGTTAAGCTGTATCATTGTCTCTCTGTAGCAGCGTTGTTTCTTCTAGAAAATAGTATCTCCCTCTGTGAGGAACATTTTATCAATCAGTTCTGATCCTAGATTAAATTAACTACTGGCATAGCAACATATGTGGTTTTTATCTTTGTTTTCAAGTTCTAGCAACCCAAAGAGTGATTTCTTCATGCAAAAATGTCACCAAATATCATATGCCCTCTATATCTTCTTCACCGTACTTTTTGTCAAAACCGCTTCACAATATTAAGTGAAATATTCCATTCACAAATCAGTCCATCTCATCTTGTGTGCATTTGTCTGAATGCTATTTTCCCCTCTGTAGAAGCACTCAGGATGCAAACTTGATGGCTCAGTAGGTAGAAAATCCAGACCAGTAGACCAAGAAATAGGACTACAAAGGTGAATCAGGATGCCCTCTCAAAAGCAGTGTATCGCATATGGCCAAAGTCTTTGCAAATTTTGTACAGCCCCTCCTACTTCCAGAAGGAAGTTATTCATGACCTATTCCATGGGAATGTTTGAATCCTAGTGAATGTCTGCTGTCCAGCAGGCTGTCATGAGTTCAGCAGTAGCAGTCATTTTTCAACTTCTTGGTAGCTGGTGCAGCACTGTGTTTTTGACTTGTGGCCTCAGAACAGTGCTGATAACACCAATGTTTTTAGTTATGGCTTAGTGATGTTTGGTCTGGCCAAGGACTTTCTGAGCCTC
>JAOEHY010007680.1:0-65841 GCA_025447955.1 Psilopsiagon aurifrons
GGAAGAAGGAGGGGGAAGTGAGCGAACAAAACTGCTTGTTTTACAGCTTAAACCGAGGCAGCTCTTTTAGGAGGGGGGGGTGAGTTAACAAACTGCGTGGCTGATTTACAGCTTAAACCACGACAGTGGTGAATGCTCCATCCCTGGCAGTGTTCAAGGCCAGGTTGGACAGAGCCTTGAGCAACCTGATCTAGTGGGAGATATCTCTGCCCATGGCAGGGGGTTTGGAACTAGATGATTTTAAGGTCCTTTCCAAACTCAACTATTCTATGATTCTATTATTCTAACAGTTGATATTTCTCATTGTGAAAAATTTTCTTCTTGTGTCCAACTGGACTCTTCCTGGAATAATTTGTACCCATCACCCCTCATCTTTTCCATGTGACTCCATGTAAAAAGAGAGTCTCCACTGTCTCCATAGCTGCTCTTTTAAATACTGGATTAAGGAGATAAGGTCTCCCTTGAGCCATCTTCTATCAGGGCTGAACAAACCCACTTGTCTCAGCCTTCACATGGCCTTCCCACTCCTTGTGTCATCATTGTGGCCATTCTCTTGACTGTCTCCAGTCTGCCCACATATTTTTTGTATAGAAGGGACCAAAACTGAATGCGGTATTCCAGGTGTGACCTGACAAGCCAATAAACACACATGATGCACAATACAGTTGTTCACCACCCACTGATCGAAACCCAGCCCAACGTCAGCAGTGATCTGCCCTTCTGGGTGACTCCCCCCAGTTTCTATCCTGGACATGACGTGCTGTGGTATAGAATACCCCTTTGGCTAGTTTGGGTCAGGTGTCCTTTCTCGCTCCCTTGAGGCTTCTTGTGCCACTCCGCATTGGCAGAGCATGAGACTGAAAAACCCTTGATAGGGGTAAGCTCTGTTGAGCAATGACTAAAACATCAGTGTTTTACATGATGTAGGCACCTTACCTAGAAGTACTGAACTTTTTGTTATTTAACCTGATGTAAATTGTAGAACCAAACATTTGTCCCAGTTGTGTCTGTCCATCATGCCCCGGTCCTGTCTCCCATCTCCCCATCCCAAAACAACAGTATCTAAACTCTGTTTCTGTTCAGTCTTGACTATTTCAAAGGATTAAGTCTGTTTGGGGTCCTCTTTCACATTTTCTAATGTAATACACAGAGGAAACAGGAATTAACAGATAAGCTCTTCTTTCTTGAAAATGTGAAGTTATCTGGATAAGATTTATTGATGGTTCTTAAATGGATCTTACCACCACTATGCATCATGCTACAGTTGAACATTGCATTTCCGGCAGGACTTCCTGTCCTCTTACATATAGAAAAGGTTATCTGTTCAGTTTAAGTAGTTCATATCAAAGTAAAGCTCAGTGTGTAATAAAGATGAATGATGACAGGGCCTTCATGGTTTCCATTTATCGTACACAAGTCTTCCAAGATTGTACTGTAAGTCTGAATGCTTTTTTTGTCAGTCTGGGGGTGTTTCAGATATCATATTATGTGTATAAACAAGTTTTAGAGCAGGTCACTTCCACAGGTTTCTTAAGAGATGTCATTATGAAATTGCACAATATCAGCAGTTTGGGGTGCAGGCAGATTTATTGTGATGAACTTTGGTGTTTATTGAACATGATGTTTTTAAGTCCTCATGATATAATCTGTATTGTAAGAGTATTTTGAGCAATTATTTTGTAATTTGGAAATTAAACTTCTTCCGCATATGTCAACCAGTGTTCTACTGTCTCCAGTCCTCTTCAAAATTTGGCTGAAATTTGCCAATGATAAAATTCAAAATAGTGGCTCAAATTTACTGAAACTTTGAGTTGAAAGTAGCCTTTCAGCTTTGTTAAGAACTGTTTGCAAGTTTACATGAGCAGAGTATGTTGCACATCTCTGCTTTGTAAGAGAGATAGTAAAGTGGGTCCTGTTTGTCCACATTCACAAGAAGTTAAAGATTTGAGCTCCAGACCTGCAGGGACCTGTGCACATGCTTAACTTTAGACGCAGTGGTTAGATTGTTTGAAGTTAGTAATGTGCCTTGTGTAGAGCATTAATTACATGCAATAAGCTTTTGTTGGATCACTGTGTATGTCAGTGTTCCTGTCAATCTCCTTGTGTTTCCTGCTGCATGAACTTGGGTTTTGCTAATCCCCAGCAGATTCTGATGCAGGAAGTGCTCTATTTCTCTTTTTTTTTTCAATGCTAAAGATAGGAGTTTCTTTTTAGAAATTGGCATATTCATGTTTTTTAAAAGCTTTATGTTATTTGACCACAAAAGTCTTTGGGACTTTGAGTGTGTGTTAAGTACATGTTTATGAAGTTTTCCAGTGTGTTGTGGATATTATAGGCTATATTTTGTTTTCAAAAAAATAATACAGTAAAAATATCTGATAGTGGGATCTTCGTCTTGGTGTTCCTTTTGTTACATACTCTGTTCTAGTCAGTGGCTAGGAAAAAAGGGGGTTTTGTTTTTGTTTTGCCTGGAGTCACACAAGAGCATGCTGGTTAAAGGGAATCTGTGGGGGAGTTGGGCTGGAGAAGGCCTGAGGGAACTTGAAGAGACATCTACCACCAGCAGCTTGTCTGTGCTACCTAATTATAGCTAGGGTAGGGTTTGCTTTAGTGGTATACTCCCTATTTATTAGTTACTTAGTTACTGCTTGCCTGCAAGTTAGAGGCTTGCAGCCGGTTCCTGTAGAGGAGGTGCAATAGGAAGGGCAGGGCATCATGCAGGACTCCAAATTGCAGCTCCCCAGCCTTTGCGTGGGATTTTCTTTAATATATACAATAGGAGAGACACTCAAACACAGAATCAGACAAGTTAAAAAATGGCAACAACAAATGATTAAGGATATCTTTTACAGTCTAGAGGGACTGTGGTGATTAAAGTATCATGAATGTCTCCATGAGTTATCAATCAAACTGGGGTTTTCCCCTGCTTTTCCTCCTGAGTAAAATCTCACTTTTTGGTCTATGTGAAGTTACGTTGATTCAAATAAAATGACAGGTTTTGTACTTTTTTTAACTGGGGTCCCACTGCAGGAATCTGGAGTTAGTTTCGCAGGGCAGTTTCACTAACTGGTTAGTTTTGCATTAGCGCTTTTCCAAGCATGAGTGAATCCACACACGTTTCACATAGTTGGCTAAAATTAATTTGAACTCTTAGACTGTGTATGGAAACCCTAGGTCATGTAAGAGTCCAAGTCCTTAAGAGTCAGAGTCCTAGGCCTTTAAACCACTTTGGGAAATCTTACCATAATTCACCCTCTCATTTTCAGGATACTCTGAGCAGGGCCCATGGATTAGCTATCTGAAGTGGGTAGTACAATACACCTATTTCTGCTACTAGTTTTGCTGTTGCTCTTGTCATTCTGTTTGTAGTAATCTCGGTATAATACTTATCTCAGCAAACAAAAGGACAAAGACCAGTAGGGGTTCTTTTTGTAGAGGGGAGGGCAAATGAGAGAATTATAAGATTTTCTGCAAGTGTTTTTGAGAAAGTGGAAGGTATCATAAGTAGTGATTTCTCTGCTTTAGCAGTGTGGAATAATGTTGGCCCATGCTGTAATTGTCAATAAAAGAGATATTTCTCCAGTCATTTGAGCCTGACAGTCTCTTGAAAAGCCAGGAGGGTAACAAGAGCTGAACCTCTGTGTGATGGACCAATTACTGAGCAATTTAGAGAAAGCTCTGTTAGGACAATGAGCATCCTGTAAGATCCATAAAAAAGGCAAAGTTTCTGTCTCCGAAGGAGAAGGTAGGGAATAAAAGGAGCACAACAGGTTAAACAGCCTTGGCCAAAGAAGTGAGTACCCCTAGGCAGACCAGCATCTCTAATCAGTGGTAGTGGTACTAGCTCTGAGGGGAGGGAAATTCAGGCTGGTGCTCTCATGTAACATTAAAAAGGACAAGCAGTCTGTCAGGGGAAACAGTCATTGGTGTGGGATTTCTTCTCTTGATCAAAAAGACAGCAGCACTACAGCCTGCTTTATCTACTGGGGAGGTGTTTGGCAGAGGAATTTTTTTTTTCCCAGGCCATATCAGTAGCCTCTGATACAATTTCCTAAGCCATAAAAGAAGCCAGCAACATTTGCATTAATCCCTCTTCTTTTGTTTTCAATTTTATGTTATTACAATAAAAAATAATTTGAAAGTGTCTTTACAAAGTGGAAGGTGAGCTAAATCTGATGAACCTGGAAAATATGCCTGGTGCTTGTCTCCAAAGCCAAAGAAAATTTTCTTGTCTCTATAAATAATTCTTTGTAAACAACAAAACACAAGTCCATTATGTTGTTTCCCCTTCCCTCCTTTAACTGAGCTTCAAATTAGTCTTCTCAACCTTCCTCCCACCCCAGGTAACATTGACAACTATAGGTCTGTTGCCTTTTGGTAAAACTTATGTTCCCAGAAAATTCTTGTAGCAAAAGTTGTAATCCTCAGCTGTAGCTACAATGAGATGGGATGAATTTTATGCTGCTTTTGATTTAGCTTTTATCTTAAAAAATAACAGAATAAATCTAATGAAGAGCTGCAGGTACATTCCTGCTATTTTTGTCAGTTATGCAGGCCATCAAAGTAATAATATTTGTAAGTGATGTTAGAAAAAACAATCAAGATTCCAAGTATCTGTTCATTTTATAATATACCTTAAATAATATACCTTAGAACCAGTATAGAAGGGTTTCTAAAACAAGGAAATTAAAATGGAAAGTAGTTTGCTCTGTTTGAAGAAATTGTAAATTATAATTGCCTTTTTTGGAAATACTTGACATCACAGTCTCATTTCTTGATTGAGAATCTAGAAAAAGAATTATTTACTTTGAGTCTGAATCTTCAATTTGTTACTTCTTAGTATTGCAAAATGCGTGTTCGTTTGATCTCTAATGGGACATGTTCTGTGGCTTTTCTCTGTTAAAGGCAAAAAGAATTACAACAGATGATCTCTTTCTGTGATTCTATGATCTTGTTCTACCCCAGATCATCATTTTCAGGTTTGAGCATTTGTCAGTGTCTGGATCACACAGGTGGTAATACATTCGCTTAGAAAACTCTTAATGAAGAGTGTCGAGAGTAAGGTCTTAAAGTAACAGGCTAGACTGAATTGACTCTGGTTCCTCCATAATCATATCTATAGATTGTATACATGGTGCATTTCAGTTCTACATGTGATCAGTTTACAGCAATTAATGAATATTAAGAATGCATAATTAACATTTTAATACTTTTTAATTGACATTCTTGATATGTGTTGGAGACTCCAATGTTCCAAGTGTCTTTAGAGTTCTCTGCCTAGATCTACTTTGTGTCCCACTAGCTGATGTTATTCACAGTATGTATTTTAGCAGTAGTGATTAATAAGTCAGTTTGACCAATGGGGTTTCTTTTCTACTGTGCCATATATTAAAAAACATAATGTAATCCATAATTCAGCTTTTTCAAGCTATATTGAGCAGTAAATCCTGGTTGGTCTGAAGTCAAATGTGTTTTTACACTAGCTCTACTGAAATAGATTTTCGGGACTGCAGTCAGACAACTTTTAAAAGGTTATATATTGTCTTTTAAGCCATTTCTCCTGGTGCTGATGAAGATTCCTTTTAACATAATTTTCTATATTTCTGCACTTATGTACTGCTGTGGTAAATCTATTAAATTGTACTACGTGGCTGGGTGGGAGATAGCAAAGCTGTGTTTCTTTTTGTGAAAATGGTTCTCCAACCTCAGATGCTCTGAAGTTATATGTTCACTTTTATTTAAATGATGGATTTAAGTCTTCTAATCTTAAAATAACTCTTTAACAAGGCTACATAATCTCTAATTTACTTCTGAGTTATTTCATCAGACTGTATATTGATAATCATTGCCTTTTACATTACATGTGTAATTATATGCTCCTAAACAAAAATTATACACTTTTTTTAAGGCTTTCAGAGGTATATTTTCGTCTACAGCATTCAGCTGGTGTAACTGAAGAAATCCGATTTGTACTGAATTTCTGAAACAGTTTTCCTCCAGAAGAGCAAAACAAACCCAAGCCAATAGCAACTCATTAATAGCTTTTCTCTCCTCTCTGCTCTCTCGCTCTCAAGACAGAGCTACCTGACTTATGTCTGGTTAGAATGAGCATTGCATAAAACAGACAAATCAAGCTGTGTCAGATTAATCCTCCTTAAGCAGCTTACACTCCGGTTGCATAGAAAGACACCGTAACATGGAGAAGTTATTCAGAATTGACACCCGGCTAAAGATTGCATATCAAAGCTTTAGCTACCTATTCTGAAGTCTACTCTTTAAGTGGGGATTGTTCTTCTTGATCTGATAACATAGCATTTTTCTCTGGCTGTGCTGTATCATCTTGACATTTGAAATACAGATACATGAGAAGCATGTCATGTTAACAGAACACTACAACAGTCATACTTTGTCTCAATTGATGGGGGAATTGCAGTGTACAGAGTAATTCATGTTGACAGTAAGAACTTGCAGATAGGCAGCCTAAAATGGTGAAATCATTATAGAAATTTATTTAGCGGGTTGAATGGCTGTATCAGATTGGTGATCTAGCCAAACCAGAGAGACGCTGACAGAAATACCATCCTTACTGCAGTTTTTAAGATTAATTTCTGGCTGGCTTCTGTATGTTTGGGGTACATACATTTCTATCTTTCAACATCTATACTAAAATCAAAGCCAATAGTAATTGATAAATATTAAGTACATCCTTTAACATTGTTCAGACATATAAAGGTGTTATTTTCATGGTTAAATTTTGAGGAAAAATATTGAAAAGAAGGCAATCATATAATTGAAAATAAACTCATGGAATTTTCATTTATATTTCATTCTCCTTAGAAAAATGTGTTAGCCATTTACTGAGTAATATGGTTTCACTCCTTTTTTTAATTAATTCACGACATGTTTTCTGATTGCTTCTTACTCTTTGTATCTGAATCTCTTATCCGTGACAAAAATCAGAGTTTTGTTTACATAAATTGGATAGGTAATTTACAGGAGGAGCTGCCTTAAGTATCTAGACAATACTATGTAATAAAGAATCTCTTTCTAAGTTTAATTTTTTCTTTGCAAACTGGTACTGTAGTTTTTCCCTCTTACACTTTAAAAGTAATTCTTTTGATCTGTATTGACTGCAGCATTATGTTACATAGTTAAAAAAGGAATGTTATTAGCTGGGTCTATCAGTCTAATAATAAAGTGGCATTACTGTTTTTATCCAGAGCACCTGATTCCAGTCAACCCTGTGTTTTCATTATCGGAGGCAACTAGCTATGAGACTCAGACCTGGGAGTAGCTCCTGTTCTCAACCTTAACCAAACCCTAACCAATCACCTACATCTACATATTTTTTTAGAACTTAATTTCAACAAGTTTTAGTCATACCCTCTAGGATCTCCATAATACAATCGTGTAGGTACAGCAAATTCTTTAAATCGCCCTTAGCAGCAGAGCACACAGGCGTGTTACAGATGTTAAGCACAAGAGACCTAAGTCTGTAGAGAGAAATATGCTTTGAGTATTACCCATATAAAAAAAGAGAGATACTCCAAACTTTGCATTTAAAAATGCTTCCCTAAAGTGTCTTTCTCACTGTAAATGGTGGTGTGCGTTGTCATTGAAGCACTATATAGAGAATGCTCTGTAGCCCATTAGGATAGGAATTCTTCCCTTGTCAGTCTGGCTCTGCTTCTGTTTGTGGCTTACTGTAGTTGACTTTATCTTATGTGCTCTTATCTTGTTCATTGCTATTCATAACCCATGCTTTTGTGTGAAGATGGGCCTTTATTCATAAGAAATATATGCCAAGTTCCTTGTTCCATTATGTAAAGGAACAATAAATACTATTTGAACATACATACCTTTGATTTGTTTTCATGCTCAGTTTAATTATGCAGTGTGTATTTTAGACAAATATGTCTGATTCTTCTCTCGTATTAATTTGCCTTTGGATGTTAATAGGCCTGGAAAGAAAGAAAACAAAACCAGTACTGCCTTCTAGGTAAGGGTACATTTCAGACCATATGTAAGTTCTGGTGATAGGCCTGCTTTACAAGAAGGTTATAGCTAGGTGTCCACAGTTTCTGGATAACTTCAGAAAATCACCTCCAAAGATGTAAAAGATGAAAATTTGGCAACTCCTCAGCTAAATGAGAAAAGAGGTCTCTGACATTTGACTCCACTCCTTTTTTTCCCCATTGATTCCCTGAACTCCTGCTTTGTTTACTGTTTAGTCAGGGTGGAAAAGGGGTGTTTGCATAGGTTGTGGAAAGCAAGGGGAGAGCAGAAGACAGAGTTTCAGTAACTTCTACTAACTTGTATAAATTCTATTGACTAGAATGAAAGTGCTCCAGACCTCTCCCTTTAGTTGTTCAACCAGTTGTAGTTGAGCTGACCTACATGATAGGTAAGCAAGGAGTAATTACTAAGAATTCATAAAGCAAATGAAAGGTGTATGGATCCGGGATTGGTACTCTGGTATGCCACTGCACAGGTACTGTTTAAGGTTACCATTTCTGATTGAAGTCTCCCCTTTGTATGAAAGCAGCATAATTAATCAGGCTGTAATGAATTCAGGTGCTTCCAGTTTATCACCTTGAAAGAGAAGTTACCAGGGCAGGCTGAAATCCAATTGAAGTTATGGTTGCGCTGAGTGTTTAATATTTAAAAACCCATTTCAACATGTGTGGTGTAGCAGTAGGCATCTTTTGGTACGGTTGAGAAACATGTGTTTTGTGGCTTGAATGTACCTCCAAAAACTAAATGGAAGATGATCCAAAATTCTCCTGCAAATTTAGGAAAAAAAAAAACCAAACCCAAAACCAAAACTGATTTACAGTGCATTTACACATTGGAAAGGGACTATTTTAGAGCTAGATATGGAGTCTGCAGCTCAAAATGTTAACTGATTTGTATATTTAGATTTGTCTTTATTAGCAAAAATCTCAGCTTGTTTCAATGTGAATGTTGAGTCAGGCATAATCTATTCACTCAAAATGGAGATTTATCTAGCAGTGTTTTGGCATTTGGTTCAAGTTTTTACTCCAGGTGATCTCTTAACAAGCCTTATTTGAACAAAGGTGATAGTTTTGGTGCTGTGGACATTTGATGGGAGATCTATATCATTATTGTTCGTGCTGTTTTCAAGTATCAGTACTATTCTAAGTCCTATGTGTAGTTCAGTAGGAAAACGGGTGGTTTTGTTGAGTAAATAAAATAATCAGGTTTTAGGCATTGCTTTATTTGCTTAGCTAATTTTTAAAATAATTTTTATTTATATTACTGGGGAGATGGTGTTTTAGAAGTGACTTTTCTAAGGCTTCAGGAAGACAAGCACAATGCAAGCAACTGTACTAGCTGCCATCCATGTGACTTCTTATCAGAGGTCACCACCATGAAGCTCTGACAGTGGAACAGTTTGTTCAAGTGTATTCACTTTAGACAAAATCAACTGGATTATTCTAAATAATGTAAATAGGTGCTATGGGTTCGACAGGCTGATATTGCCTGAAGTGAGTTAGGGAGCTGGCAGATCTTCAGGATAATAACTTCAGCAGGGGGCAGTGAGGAGCAGCTGGGGGGCATAAAGCCTTTGATCAGCACAGCTGGATCCAAAGCTAACATCTGTCTATAGTCTTAGACTCGACACTTTTGTTAATACTGTGAGCTGTATTTGCATTTGTTAGATAGTTTTGGTAACAATACTTTCCTGTCTCTAGTGTTCCATTTCTTTCCATAATCCCCTCTCACAGCAAAATCGGTATTGGCAATTCAGGAGAAATAGACCAATTATCATCGTGTAACCCTTTAACAATTATTAACTTTCTTATAGTTTTCTAGCAATGGCTATATGTCTAAGTCTCAGCAAAGAGCAGCTGTGAAATTAAAATATAGGAATTACAGAAAGAAGCTGTTTAGTTGTGCTGCAATTGCCATCAAAGAGTTTGTATACGCACTCAGTCTTTCTCTCTCATAACTGATGAGGAGGAGTCCATGTGTCCATATACTCAGGATATTTCAGGTTCCTCCAGTCATGAGAGTTCTCTGTGCCTTGAGGAAGTGCAAGGCTGATGGGAGGATGGGAGATTTGAATTTACAGTCCAATGCACGCTTGACCATAACTGAGTTGATTATAAAGATCCTTATAATAATTTAATGACAATTTGAGAAACACAGGGAGGAGAAGCTTAGATTTAAAAAGGGTGCTGTGAAGTAGTGGTTTTGATATCTATTCAGCTTCTCTGTGTACACTTATTCATGTCTCTTCCTTACATCTTCTCCCTATGCTTCAGAGAAAAAAATCTTGTAAACATTTGCTTTTTTTTGGCATGGAATAATAGAGCAGACAAGTGTCACATGAACGATTGTGACACTTGTACAAATGTCTCTGAGCTCAAACAGGACAGGCAAATTATGTTTTGACCCATTAACTATAGCTGTCTTAGGTAGAAAAAAAATGCCAATTTGTCTAAATACTTTTAATTCAAGCGAGCACTTCAGACTAAAAATTCTGCAGAATCATACCTTCAAAGATTAATAATTTGTCTGCATATTAAAAGCGTGCATCTTTCCATCCTCAATTTACTGAAAAAATACAGCTTGTAGTGGATGACAGGGAGGAAAATCCAGCAGTGTTTTGATTCCTTTTCATACACAGACAGACAATCTTTTTCCTATTCTTACTGTTTATCCATTTAACTGCAGTACTGTGGGAAAGAGAATGCTGAATGAAGGCTTTGGATATGTCATTCTTTGGCATTAACAACTTCTGAAATTTTCTTTCAGCTTCTCATAGTGTTGTGTTGATTTTGGGGTGATAGAAGTTTTCTACACATAGTAAAGTGTCTGTCTGTCCATAAATGAACATGGGATAGACTGGCTTTGGGGCTCAGATACTGCAAATACTTTATTTAATGATTTGTTATTATTCAAGTTGGAAAAATTTTAATTTGCAAGATACGTATTTTTTTTTTTAAAGAAAATAGACTGTATAAATTCTGCCATGTCTCAAAATAATTCAAGTTTATTGTTATTTCCTTTTTAGTATAGGCGTTTATGTAGTTACATTACTGTGTTGGAGTCTGATGCCATATGAATTTTTCCAGCCAATTCCCAGCAGTCTTATTCTAGAAAGATCATTCCATACCTGTATGTTGCAGTAACTGAAGATTCCCTTCTTTTGCCATTGTTTTCTGTCTTCTTCCTTACATGTTCGTTACCTGAGGTTTTCCTTACCTATTCTCCTTTTTCTTCAAGTAAGCAAAAAAGTCAAGGCATTTTTTCTTAATGCTGGATTTCATTTTCTGTAGTGGAGACCTCACTTGTGAAGCATTTTCTGAAAGATGTATCAATGTTAATGAATTCTCTGTTGCCTGGTTTTGATTATATGGTTGATAGTACAGCTCAAGAATTTAGGACAAAGGATGAAAGTTTTAAGTATTCATGTACTCTTAATTTGAGCATTCTAATGGATCCTCAAAGTGTAACCTTTTATTAATGAGGGTATTCTGGAAGAAGATTAGCAGTCTGTAGCAAGTAATAAACAGGCTGAATGTACATTTGTGTAGACCTCTTTAGTAGGAACAAGGAAATGAGATTGGATCTGTTTAGGGAGGAGATAAAAAGCCTTAACTTAGTTAAAAGGAGTAAAAAAGTGAGGTTCAGTTTTAGAGTGAAATGAGAGTGAAGACTTGGCAGATTAGGTTTGTCTTAAATCTATGATAGTTAAAATAACCCCGTTTAAAATTTTGAGAGTAATTTACATGTTCCTTTATTATTACTCAGTTTAATACTAAAAGGGCAGAAGTCATCCAAGGAATTTATGCATTAATTTTCTTCCCTTTCAGTACTCTGCAGATTTGTTTCAAAATATTTTTCTAGTACCTTGAATTCTGTTGTTATTTTTTGTTTTGACAAGAAGTAACTTTTCTTCCTGCCTGTCTATTAATGCTGCTGAGAAATAAAGATGCTTTTACCAGATGCTTTCAAGCACAAAAGGAGATGGTTTTCAAGAGATTATTTTACATATTTACATATTTTACCTTAAGCATTTTGTAGTCACTGCCTACTGGTGAATGTATCAGATTTTTACACACTCTTTCAAAATGAACCAGTTTTGCTTCTAAGCCATTGCAAAGGGAGGAAATGAATTCTAACTTTTTTCACTTCATTTTCACATCCTCACATTTCCTTATTTCACATGGTTTAAAACAAAATGCCTCTAGCATTATTTTTCCTTTCTCAAGAGCAGAGTGAATGTGACTTTTCTAAGGGGGTCACAGGATGCCTCTGAGGCCTGTGGGTGTTACTGGACTGCTGCCTGCTTTCAGCTTAACTGAAGGGCTTGTCATAGTTTTCATCTCCTAAGAAATTAGCCCTAGGTGCTGGCCAGAAGCGGGAGAAGGCAGCATTATGAGTCCCACGCTGGTTATTTCCCACTGACATCAAATCCTGAGGTTTTTAAATTAATCCTACACAAAGACAACCCTTCATTTTGGTGCCAGTTTGAAATTAGACTGCAGTAATGACCTTTTAAAGATGTCTAGTTGTTAAGATAACCCCCTGTTGAAACTTGAAGGTAGCTGTTGCACCCCGTGTTGATAAGAACTTACTGATGCTTTAGCAAGATTTTGTAAAGGTGACTGGAAATAGTGGCCAGTGCCTTGCCCTGTGCTGCTAACAGGAATGAAACTGATAGCCCACTGAGGCTGCCTTGCCTTGTATCTCCCTAAATCCTGGTTCCAGGAGCAAACAAAGGGTCTTTATAAAGTTCCATTGGGCAGATTAGTTACAAACCACTAATAGAAGACTTGCACAAAAGGAGACTCACTTGGCCACCAAACAAAGTTAATACTTGACTCCAAGTATGAATTAAAAGCACACCTTCTAATGCTGTAACACTGGCTGGCAACTGGAAGAACTTGGAAAATAGCGTGTTAACAGCAACTGCTAATATAAACAAGTAAAACAAAGTGATTTAATATATGCTACCCTCAAGTGTTACTACATATGAGTCAAAACTGGCCCAGTAGAAAATGGGAAACATAGAACAGACCTGCATAATGGACAGGATTTTTGGCTATTGGAATAAATAGAAATTTGTCTTGGTCCTCATGTAAGGTTACCTGCCTGATTGTTCCTGTCTTTTCACCTTAGGGTTTTGCATCATAAGCCTGTATGAATTTAGCATGTGCAAAATTGTCTTTCAGTGCTATAATAAATAGGTATGAAGTTGAAGATGATATCTTTTTGTGGTCAGAATAGGTGTGTATAAACAAAGAGGAGACACTGTATATCTATGAAAAATATTTTTGGTAACCATTACCTTAGCAATTTTTTTCTGCATTTAAATGATGAAAAAATGCTATCAATCATACTGTATTTCTGTTAAAATGATACCTGTGTCATTTTTAAAATGTAAAATTTGACTATGCTTGGTTTTTCAGGGGTTTTGAATTTTGCAGTGCTTAAAGGCAGTTGAAGCTGTATAGAGTATACCTTTGATTGCAGAGACAAATTTGATTATTATTTTAACTATATGTAATATATGAAAATTTCAGCTGTTTAACCAGTGTCAGTGGCATGTTTTCCTGTAAAAACTAGTAGGTCCTGTAGAATGGGCACTTTTCATGTTTCAGTACTCTGTCTTTGACTATTTACAGTTATTTCAGTTCTGCTCATCAAAAATAGAAAATATGCATTAAATAGTTCATTATTTGATGGTGCAGTACACCATCTGCTGCCATAATGCACACAAATCTTCCTTGTTTTGAGAAATATGCTGTGAAATCTTTGTTCAAATCTGTGTATTTTGGAAATGTGTAATATACAGATGTTTAAGAATTCTTCTTTTAACCTCTTTTAACATTGTTAGAGATTTCAAGAGCTTCTGTACAGCATTTCACAAATTGAAGGCTTACCAAATACAAGCATAAGAAAAATGCTGTTTGTATCTTGTATTTCTCTTTTGGCTATTAAAATAGTGAGATTACTTGCTTTATCAGTTTAAGGAGGTAGTAGAAAAATTGTATCTCTCATTTTGTGATCATTTCTCTTCTTTAATACATTTCACCTAGTTTAGAAGTATGGATCAGAAACTCACAAGGAAAACTGATGCCCTTTCCTGCAGCTAAATTAACAGGAATCACGTGGAAAACAATCTGAGCCTTGTATGAAAAGGGGAGCCATTAAAATTAGCCCTAAGCTATGGACTGCACCCAATATCACTAGAACTGCACTCACTGCAGATGTGGAGGCTGGCTCTCAGGCAAACTGAGCTGTGTTGTATAGCTACAATTAAAATCAACTCCTCTGCCAAAAAATAAAAGGGAGGAGGGTAGAAGGAGAACATCAAAGACAGATTGAAATGTGTAGTTAGTAATAAGAGTGGTCTCCTCTTGAACCAAGCCCTGCAGCGATTCATGGCCCCCTTGTTAATGAGAAATTTTGACCTCTGGTTTGTAAGTTAAACTTGTAATCCCAGCTAATGAAGTAAATCAATCCCAACTTCAGTCTGTTGTTCCCATTTTTCTTTCCACACTGCGTCTGAGAGTTAGTATCCAGGTCTACAAATACAATTTGGGGAAAACAAATTATTCTGCTGCTTTGTAACTTCTCCTATTTTGCAGATTCATGTAAACATATCTAAAGCAGACAGATTATTTTAACATGTCTGTGGGCTTGTAAAATATCCTATAAGTTTGGGTGGTTTAGAGACATTTAAGTAATAGGCCTGAGTTAACATTTTAGAAGGAAAGCTGAATTTGTAACTATCCAAAAATATTCACCTCATAAACAGACTTATGCTTTAGATATGTAGATCTGTTTGAAATTATTTGAGAAGTCTTAGTTTAGTCCTTGCTATATGTGTAAGGGGATACTGATGGGGGCTTTGTGTCAGAAAAAAGGTCTCCCACTTCAGTCTCAACTCTGAGAGAAAACAGATTCGCTAGCAATAAAATGAATGCAAATCTGAGATACTAATTCTCACAATGGGTGGATCATCCTTTGAAATACATACTTCTGTGTCTGGTAAGCCACTGAGTGACAATAAACCCAGCCTCAAATCCAGCCCAAATGCCCTGGTAAATCTTCTGAGTTGATTCTGTGTCATACCATGTTATTAAAGAATGTGTGTAAAAGATCAGCAAATGGTATAAAGGGAGGTGAAGTCTGTGGCAAAACCAAGGAGATGCCAGGTTCACAGTGATCCCTTAACAGAAAACATAACCAGCTAGAGTGAAAAAAAAAAAAACCAACCCCACAAAGCATCCCATGTTTGCTTCTAACTGCTTTGCTTTCCTTCTGCATTAACAACTGGTATCACTGTGGACCCTTCTAAAAGATACAGGCCCTTTTTTGTTCTGGTTCTCTAAAAACAAAGAGAGGTTTTACATTATTTTACTGCTATTTAGTGCTGCAGATACTGTGTTACAGGAGCAGAAGCTTCCTAGTAAAGTGTGTTTTTCTAAATGAAGGGGTTCACAAGTTCCCCTCTAACTGCAAACAACTTGCTGCATCTTTGCATGAACCTCCATTCTCCCAGGCAGCTGTGGCACAGAGCTGAATGGAGTTGTGACTGCCAAGTTTGGCTCTGAATATGAGGGGTTTGTAGCCATATTCCTGCAATTTGCTCAACAAGCCTTCTAGGTACTACTATCTTTGGTAGCCATCACACACTTAGATTTCTGTCACTAAGAGGAAACAAAAGACCAAGTGCTGCTGCATTTTATGCAATTTCATTATAGAAAAGTTGTTTACACCAGTGAAGTAGGAATCTAGGAGGACTGACACAGTTCAGGAGTAGATTCTGCGATGACCCCTATTCTGCTGTATTTTGGTTACCTCTGAGACTGAGCCTGGTCTCAGTCTACTTCTTCCCACAAGTAGAAGCTGTATTATTTTTATTCCTTAAAAAAAAAAAATAGAAAAATAAAAATAATAATAAAAAAATAATAAAAAGGTGACTCCTGACTGGATTTAATTACTTGCTGCCAGAAAGCCGACAGTGATTTCCTCAGGGCAAGCAATTGTCAGAGGGCTGCTGGGGTACCCAGAAGGGTTGCATTCCCCCGGGGTGGGGACACAAAGGCTCCTGACAGCTTCAGTAAATGACCTGTCATCAGCAGGTGACACCTGGTCGTTACCCACTGTTCTCTTAACTGATGGAGACCGGGGAGCGCTGGAGACTGTGAGATTCAACCAGATTTGGAAAAGAGGCTTCTTTGTAACAAAGGCTGTTACAAAAAAGCTGTTACCGGAAGCAAAAGCTCAGAATTGCAGGTATGGACCGTGAGTAGTTCCTTTTCAGCCTTCCTGAGGAAAGCAAAACACCTGAAGGGATGGGTCTGCAAAGAGAAGTTAATGAGCAGTAGCTTTTGCAAAGGACCAGAAAACTGTGGAGGGTGATGTGCAAGAGCCTCTCCAACGAAAAGGAGGAAGAACTTTCCTGTAGAGGAACAAAATATTAACGCAGTCCAAATATAGAGATTACATCCCTTAATAAGTTTTAGCCTGTAATATATATTTTTCCTAAGGATCAAATGTAGTGAAAATTTTTACTACTCAGAGTTCCTCTGTATCTGGAGGGGCTCTGTTTCGTTTAAAAGTAGTGCATTAAGTGTTACATATGATCTTCGAAGTATAGATGAAGGGCTAGATTAAGCTGTATGCTATTCTTGTTGGTGATTATACTGTACAGTCGTTAACTTTACCTGTATTATTCTTTGAAGATGCTCACAGCCTTCATAGTGATTTGAAGCTGGATGCTTTAGACTGCTGCAAATCGTTAGTACATTGTACGCAAGAGTTTATAATAACCTACTTTTTGTCTCACTAAATTTAAAAGAAGCTTTGTTAATTCTGACAAGTGGAAATCGCAGCAGTGAATCTGTTCTCAAGTGATATACCTTAGTATATGGAGGATCCTGTTGTGAAGAACTTCGAAAATAATCATGGTTTATTAGCTGCACAGTCTTTTCCCTTTTGTTTCTATTCATTTAATTTAAAGTGAAACAACTCAGCATGCAAAACTAAAATTAGCTGCAAAAAGGTGTAAGTGAATAAACAGGCAAATCCATTAGAGTCGATGGGTTATTGGATCCCTTGCCATTCCTCAGATGGCGGCCTATTAAAAGTGGTAATGTCTGCCTCCAGCATGGCCTTAAGGCAAGTAAGAAGGCCAAGACAGGCATATTTCACATGCATCAGACACAAGAATTAAATAGACCAATGTTCCCTAAAAGACTGAAGTACATCTCTTTCTGACGTTCATCTCGGGCAAAAATTCATTGATCTCAGTATGTCCCTTGGCAATTATAAAATATTAAATCCAAGTCACACTTTTCTAGTTGGCTTAATTTTTTCTCTATTCACAGCTTTCTATTTGATCAATTTTAACAAGTTAGGAATAGCATCTAATAATAAAATAGAAACTGCAGAGTGAAAAAGTTTGTTCATTTGACAGTCTTATATTTCTGTCTTTAGACCTGCCTCATTTTATTGCATTTTAAGTAGATTTGCAGACTAAATAGATTTAAAGAATATATGTTTATGCACTCAAACCCTCCCTCCACTGTCTCCTTTGAATTAGCACCCTCTTTTTAAAGCTGGATACTTGTTTGTGGTGATGGTGTTGCAGTGAAATCTGCATTTTAAAGCTAAATCTGTGTAGTTAATCATCACTGTTTTTCCTAGAGTCGGACAATGATTGTTTTTGCTCATTTTTCTCTTATGTCAGACTGGAAAATGTGGTATTGGTGGAACATTACTTCTAAATGGCTATGTACATGAGCATTTGTTTTGTTTTGTTTTAACTGAAATTTGGGTTTGTGTAAATTCCAGTCAGGTGGCAAAATGAAAAATAACCTGTCAGAACCTGGATCTCTTTTAACATCAATCTGGAGATTGTAACATATACAGTACAATAGAAAGAATGTCTTTGCTGGTGGTCTTTGCTGATGAGAGGCTAATTTGGGGGAAATCTTTTCCATGCAGGAGTTCTACCTGTTGTGTTAGCTTGTTCTCTTTCTGCTTAGCATTCTCATCTGGCTGGCACACTTACAACCTTCCATTCCTCAAATAAGCTCATTCAGTGGCCAACAGCTAAAAGCAATCTTGGCTGAAAAGATGTCAAGAAGAATGCTCAGAGACTTGGTTGGCTTTCAAAAAATGACAATTTCGATTATTTACTATCAACAAAATTACCGCATGGAGAGGGGGAGGCTAACCAGTGGGTCTTAAATTTTCGGAAAAGTGAAGTTTAGGATTGTGTGTTACATTTTTGGAAACAAGACCCCGTTGCCATGTCACTGCATGTTTTTAAACTGCTTCATTTTTTATTTTAGTAAGAAAAGGTATTGTAACTATTAGCTAGAAAAAAGAACATCAAGGAGTATGGCTGCTAGGGTAGCTCCATGAGCACCATTGAAGAGAAATCAGCTTGCCTTGAGTGCCTGGTTTTAAACATGGACAGATTAGACGTATATTTCTGTGCTTTCTCAGTTTAATTTTTAACCTGGAAAACATTTACATTAACATTCAACCCAGCATGTGTAAGATTAGTTTTTCTATCCGTGTTTATAGTCCTTGACACAGTTTTGTATCCACTTGCCATGAGCTGCAGCTTCCTGGGTGGCCCTGGGAAGTGGACCAGCTCACTCCCATGGCTGTGCTGGAATTCCCTGGTTGTCAAGACATTAGAACAGCTTAGCATCCATTCTTTTTTCTTTTTTCTTTCTTTAGGTTGCTAATTGTGCCTGTTCTTGTTGTGTCTTTGTAGAGGGTATGTTGTAACAGAGCTCATTTTTAGATGGGGCTTAAAGGTTGATATAGTTACTGATTGACCAGCATCCGTCTGCCCTACCTGTGATGAACAAAGAAGTGTAGGTATAATATGGTATTCAGAGATCACAGGAAAATTGTACTGGTGACCCAGAATCCCAGTAGCTGTAGAGATTTTTTTCCCCTTTTTCATAGAAATTGTGATCCAGCCATTTAAAAGTCACTTCAAGAGCAGTGTTACTTAGAAGCATATTGAGTCTTGGAAAAATGCAGGTATAATTTTCCCTTTTTAAAATTCATTTTTTATTCTGAAAGAGCTGCAGTTTGAAGAAAGGTCTATAATATAACCTCTACTGAAATGCTTATGTGTGTGTTTTCCTGTGTACACATATTTAGACATATATGTGTGTGTATATATAGTACTTTCTAACTATACATCTGGTTTACAATCAGCCATTTGATATAGCATTATAAACTGTTTCAAATATGTCTGAAACTAATCTCAATCAAATTAGAGCAGTTGTGTTCTGTGTTTGATGATTCTAAGTTGACAGGGTAATTGGATCATTCCAAGTTTCAGCATACTACTTGTTAATATATTCTCAGTAATGGTGGTTTTCTTGAACTGCCAGCAGCACACCTTTACGACCAGCCAAAATTTGATTCCTATTTCTTACCTAATGGACTGACACATAATATATTATTTATTAAAACCATGATCCTAACTGATGTTTTGTCTAAGTAAACATTAGTACATTGGTACTAATGCTACTCTGTTCACAATATTGTTTCCTTTATTGAGTCCCTGCTGCCATCAACTATACACTTTTAATTTCATGCTATTTGTCTCATCTGCCCTGAACACCACTCTCACATATTCTTGTTTGAATGTATAAATTGCAGAACTAGGTTTGCTTTTGAAATCCACTTAAAATTCTGTATTTCAATGAAATGAGACAAAGTAGGTTGATTTTAAGTATTCCAGTTACAAATGTTTCCATGACTTTACATAGTATGAAAAACTGACCATCTCCAGCTGTCAATTATGTTTTATAAAATAAATTTCAAAAATAAGTATAGCTATTCTTTTTTTTTTTTTTTTTTTTTTTTTTTTAGCTCTTTGAACATACATTAATAATAGTTTGATCATTTTTCTGGGTGTTTGCATGTTTTTTGCTAGTCAGTTCTACATCATGATATCCTTATACACTATATTATGATGCTGTGATACAAACTAAAATTAATAGCTGTAAAAAGTGACAACATTGTTCTCTAAGGATGTGCAATATTGTTTGTTAAAGTGATCCTGTTTAAAGAACATTTTACTGAACTTCATTTTTCTTGAACTGCATACTAATTTTAAAGGTCAGTGTGGTTAGTTACCATAGTAGTGACCTAAAAATAACCTTTCTAGTGTACCTGTATATTTCTGATCTGTAGTGTTAGCATTCAGAAATGTTCTTTCCCTTAGAGTTTCAGCAGCTAAATAAGTTGCAACCCCTTCAGCTATACTCATAAAAATTTGCTTCCAGACAACATGGTCTGTTTATTGTGTAATAATCGAAATGGCACTAAATTGCAATGATTGCTGAACACTTAGGAATTGCATTAACCACTTAACTGCTATACTTCCATTTTCTTCCTCACTGTGAAGTATTGTATTGATTTTCCTCTTAGTTAGAGCTGCTTAACTAAACCTCTGAGATGAACAGAATATTTTAGTAGCCTCATACACCATCATATTTGAGTCAATCAGTAGTGACCTTGGCTAAGAATTTTCTGGAAGTTTTTAAAAAAGCTGTCAAGCAAAATAGCTCACAGTGCATTTCCTTGGATCTTCACAGAAAACAGAGGGAAGCACAAAACGTCTCTAAGTGAGCTTAAAAAAATATAGGGAGGATTAAGTCTTTCTCTTTCCTTCTGTATTAGATAGCTTATTTCCTATTACTTCTGATACACCGCTGCTAAGACAGAACAGTTAATAGTTTTGAGGCCTTATCCAAGGATTTAATCATAGCCTGTAATGTGGTGCTGGGAATGTAATTAAAAATCTAAATACACTGATAGATGAAGGATTTTAGTAGTTCCATTGTTTTTTATGGGTATGTTGATGATATTTGTTGTCTACCTATTTTTTGTTAACTGGGGAAACCAGACAAACATTTGAACAATATCAGACTTCAAAGCTCTGTGATGATTGCCTGCTAAAATAGTTTTGATGCCAAATATTTTAGTGTAAAATTGATTTCTGTATTCTCTCAAGGATTTATAAATTCTGGTCCTGTTTGCTTCTAAGAAAACTTGTCAGGAAAAGCAAGAGGGGTTTTGGTTTGTGGCTTTGTGTGTGGTTTTCTCTTTTTTAAGCAAAACCCTTCTGAAATCTTGCTGCAGAAAAGGGGGAAAAAGGCTGATACAGGTAAGGAAGAGTTAAATAGAAATTGAGCGGGGATGCTGGGGGGCAGCAGTGCTGCAGAACATAGCAGTGTTCGTGCGAAGGCAAGTCATTTCCCGAAACACTGCAGACACATGGCCTGAGGCAGTCTAAAACCTTTGGAGACCAAAATGGCTCGCAGGAGTTAGAAGTAATAAGGTGTTTTTCCCTTCTTTCTCCTTCACTGAAATTCTGTAAGGTTGCTATGCATTACCAAGGAACAATGCCACTATTTTTGTGTTTTATATGGGTATTAAGATCCATTACAATTTGACATTTTTAAGATTGGTTATCCTGTAGTTTGGTGTTAAATTGAAATTGTTTGTTTTGAATTTAATTCTTTCATTTTTCAAAGGAAAAAAAGGCAGCACTGCTGTGTTGATAGCTTACTGAAGTATGCCAGGATCTGATGTTTGAATTGAATGTTTGCTATCCCAAAATATAGGCAAAATTATCTGTAAAACAATTCTCAAGTCTGGGGTTTTATATTTTTTCATAATTTTTTTAAACCTGAAAGATGCTTTCTGGCTAGCTTTTCACAGGTTGTAGAAGATATTGCACATGTAATATCTTTAAGGCATGATATTTCTGGGATTATTTGTAACACTATGTTAGGCATCCAAGAAGTATTGTACTTAATGCAACCTGCTTATGATTATTATAACCCTGTATGTTTGCAGCAGCTAAATAAACTCCACATCACATAAATTGCTGCTGCAATGTTATTAGGCCAGCAGCAAAGTTAAGGACATCTGTTAACTCGTTTTCAAATGCCCTGTCCTTACTCATTTATTCTAAACATTTCTGTTGTTAATTACTACTTAAATACGTGAAGCAGTTATTCAGACATAGCTGTGAAGAGCAGCTGAAGAGGATGAGGCAAGTTTTGGTCCCATCTTTAGCCTTTCTCTGAATGGCACAGTCAGAAGGGACCTGTAGCATACTGTTCTAGGGTAAACACAGGTAAATTAGGACAAAGCAATGGATAATAGACATATATACCCGTTACAGTAATAGTCATTGCTTTAGCCAGAAAGACCTCCTCTCTATATCAGCAAGGCACAGCCCAAGCAACTTTCTCCACTTAGGCCTGAAAGTCTCACTTCTTGTTATTGTAGCTGGTGAAAAAAATCTGCAATGAAAATTTCTCTATCAAAATCCGGTTTTGTCAAAGATAAAATGTTTAGCAAAAATACATCTGTTTCAAAAACATATTTGGCAAGGGGGTTTTTCAGCTCCATGATGACATTTCTAGTGAGAAAGTGAGTCTGTTGCCAAGTGGTGCCAGCCTGGATGTGGGATTTGAAAGATGAATAGCGCCTTAGCCACTGCGTTGATGAGTCTCTCTGCCACTCATGTTTGTTACAACACAAAAAAAAAGCATGGCTGAGAATTGAAATGTTTCTGGCTTACTCTTTATTGTGTGGTAAAATTTTACACCAACAAAATGCCCAGTTCATGGTTCTTTAAAATATTATTTCTTTCCATGTGGAATTCATGGGAGACCGTAAGGTGTTTTACTGACACCAAGTCACCCAGGTCTCCTCTTCATTTGTAATTCAGTGAATTGCAAATACTTGATAATGAAAACAAACAGGATGCTGTTTTTCAAAGGTTAGATGGAACTTAAGAGCAGCTCTGGTAAATTAAACAAGCAATAATAAAAGGTCCTGCAGAAATTCTTTTCAGACAGTGTAAAAGGTTTCTGTTTCTGCTGGGAAGTTTGCCAGGTTATTGTGAACATATGTAGCTTTTCATCAGCCTTGTAGGAAAAATAGATGCAAAGTAAGGAATACTCAGTAAGTATGTTTTGTTTCTGTCTTCTGAGCAGTGTCTTATTTTCAAATTACAGTCTTGTCTCTCGATGCAATTGAAGCAAACATATAGTATATACTTACAGTATTGCCAATTCAGGTATTTTCTCTTGCTCACTACTACTGCAGTTCAGTTAATCACAAAGTGCATGTGGCTTATTGCAGTGTGTGAAGCTGTAGAGGATCACAGCTCAGGTAGAAACCTCTTGTTAAATGATTTACCTGCAGACAGACTGATCAACCAAAGACAGACTAACTGCCTGCAAGTGTGCAGGTTCCACGTTGCAAAGCAACATCCTCTCCTTTGCCCTCCTTGGTGAGACCCAGACACCCAAGTGGAGCACTTGACCTCCGGTTGTAAAGCCCAGTGACTGCTGCCAGCCCTGACCAGTGTTTCTTCCATAGTGAGATTTCCACAAGTGCTCCCCGGAGTCTGTCAGATAAGATCATGGGTTGGCCAACTTTTATTTATGGACCAATGAATTATGCAGCTGGGGTAATTAGATGTTTTTGTTTTGTGAATCAGAATTAGCTCCCGGGGTGCCAACCTAGGAAAGTCTGTGAAACTGCATAATAAAAGTCATTTTTATGCAGAGGTGGAAATATTTGAATGAAAAAGAAAATTGGGAGAAGGGGGGTGGGGGAGCTGAGCTTAAGTCCTGACGTATTTGTAGTGGAAAGGTGAAGTGTAAACTCTAGTTGTTACACATTAAAGCTTTTATTTCTCTGGCATTGTATAGGGAAGGAGGAGGCTGTTTTAGCATAAACTCCAAAAGGAAAGTACTTCTCCCTTCTCCCAAGTATGGCTATAAAATACAGATGCTTTTGTGTAGCTGGAAAATATGCATGGAATTATATATGTATATTCAGGGACTCTATAGTCACTGTATGCTGTTTGTATAATAGACCCAGATTACAGCTAAATTCAGTATAGCTTCTGTGATACCCTTCAGATGCATATTTGAAAGACATTTGACGTAGCAGACTAGTATGTAGTTTTGACTTCTCTAACCTATATGCCTTATGTTTGTGCCTGAAGAAAACATTGAATAACATATTTAAACTACTCATGTGTGAAAAAGCAAAATTATATCTCATGAACTGATTTCACACATTCAGAAAATTGAATTCCTCTTTTGTCCGGATACTAAACAGAAATCAGAAGGGAAAATATGTGTTGAAATGATACAGTGTTTCAAAATGGAGAAGATACAAGTACTTTTAATGACAAGGGACTATTTTTAAAAGTTGAATCATTTTACAAAGGTATTCTTTACAAATGTAGCTTTGTTTAGACATTTTAGGCTGGTTCATTTGATGGTGAGTCAGAGAAGTTTACTGGGCTGTTATGATTTAATATTTGGAGTTGAATCTAGATATTGTAAAGCAGTAATTGGTGATAGCCGTATTTAATTCTTTCTTCAATTTCATCATCCATAAGAACTAGTACTCTCAAGTGCTAATCCTTTATTTACATATAACGAAAAATAGAGGTGCATATGTTCTTGTGGCTGTCATTAGTTTTTATTAAATATACATTTGTTTTCCATATGTCTGTGTGTACATAGTAGTTTTGTGTGGGTATGTGTAAGTTAGACCAAAGCCATGGCCTTTCATGGATTTTAATTACTGTGTAGCTATTCTGTGAGTTTTTGTGAACAAGACAGACATTATATTTGAAAGCAGTATGCCAGATGAGCTGTTCTGGCAATCCATAGTGTTTAAAGCTTAGACTTTCAAACTCCAACATCTATATGAAGTAGAAGTTGACATGTCGTGCAAGTCTTATAGGAACAAAACACAAAACCAACCCCACCACCAGTAATTATGGAATTGCTAAAGGTCCTCTCTCAATTTACATGATCTGTCTGGGTTTCTGAACTTTAGAGAGAATTTAATGTATATTGCCGTAAAATTGACATCTTATTTTTTAGTATGATGCTACTGTTTATGAGTATACAAAGTAGCAAGATGGTAAGGTGTTATGGTAATGGTGCTTCATAGTGTGAGTTGGCACTGTGGGGAAACTTGGAAGTTTGTTCTTGGAAAGGAGAGTCCACTGTAGGTCCACTGAAGGTGATGCACTGCATAATGAAAACCAAGTGCTTTATTAAATGAATATGTAGAGAATATAGCAGGATCTTGAGCAATATTTTTCAGAATAACTGATTCTGATTGTTGATTTGTCTTATTAACTGGAAAAAAACCCCACCAACCAACAAACAAACAATCCTACTGTGGTTTTGTAGGGCTTCTGTGTTTAAGCCCCTGACCAAATTCAGTCACCTAGGGAGCAGCGAAGGCTTCTGAAGAGCAGCATATAATCCAGCTGTGCATTTTGCTGTGACTGAATTTTAGAAGGTTAAGCAGAAGCCAAAACCTTAAGAAGTGCAGCAGTTAGCAGGAAAAGCTGAACGAGATTATCAAGGTTAGAGTTCAGATAGAACAGATGGTAAAATAGTTATAACCAACTGTACCATATGTTACTGCTGCACACATTCAGGTAGCACATTATATGTACTGTGTGGAAAGTTCAGTGGTCCTAATGCAGGTTTGTAGAAAGACCAAAAAAGCTCTTGAAAATTGCTTTTATAACTTCAGGCCAAGTTAATGAGAAAGCTGTAAGTGGTTAAACTGCACAACAGAACTCCCTATTCCAGAAAGGGATGCAAAAAAATCAGGCCTAGTGTGCAACTGTTACCTTTTCTAATTCCCAAAAAGCTAAAATGAAGCTTGCATTTCAGGAAGTGTGTTTCAGGCTCCTTTTACTTGAATTTGTGGGGAAAGTTATTTAAAAGAAAAACAAATTCACAGCACTTGAATTCAGACCATTCAAAGCAGGTTAGGGTTTATGATTTTTGTAACTTTTAATCAGGGGACAGATTTTAAAGGTGCCAATGAAATTATAACATTCTTATCAGAAACAATGGGAGCTTCACAGCGTCAGAGTACTTCAGAAAATGTGACTCATGAATCTATAATCTCTGCTGTTATTACTCAGATGCTTTTTAAAGAATCTGACATGATACCATAGGAAAGTAACAGACAAGAAAGAGAAAAAAGGGTTAATCAAGTCAGAAGTAGTGGGAGAAGAAGTGGAATGGTAACAAAGAAGAAAAATGAAGGCAGAGAGTTGTGATTTGGAGTGGTGCTAAAGAGCCTCTGGGCTTGAGATTCATCTCGCATTTTATAATGCTCATGTTGTGTTGTATCATAATGCACTTGCTCCTACTAGAGCTAGCTGTTCCTCCTCTCTTATTGCCAATGGTAAAAACAGGCCAGTAGCACCATTCCATATTATTGAGCAAATTCTGAATTTCATGTTATTTTTTTACTTGTCTCTCTAATTAATTTAGTAATCCTCTGCAGTGTGTGTGCATGTGTACACTGGCATGTGTTTGCTCAGTTGCCCCCTTCTGTCATCTGTTAGAGTTCTCAGTTGCTGATGATTGGTCATGCCAGCTCCCTTCCAGAGATGGTGAATATATTACTCTCCACTGCCTTTTGTTTAACTTTGCCAAAAAAAATCCCATCACGAGGCTCAGGTTTGGCTAGTACTTTGGGAAAGGTTTTTCTTATGCAGTTGCAGCCCTCTTTTTTAATATAGCTTCTATTTTATTTTGGGAGTAATTAGATATGAGAGACTTGTCAGTTTATACATAGATCATTGTCAACTGTCGGGATCTGTTAGTAATAGCTATTCAGTATGTATCAGATGATTTATGGTATTAGGTGGTTTTGGGTCTGTCTTAGACTTATTTCCTATTATTATCATATCTGTTTCAGTTATAATTGTTCATAATAGAGCCTTTGATTTTGGCTATCAGGGTTTCAGTTTATTTAAAATAATTAATAACTGTATATGGTGGTGTTTCTAATACAGGAAAGATGGAGATAGTTGAGATATTTATTTGTTGATTCTTCTTTTCTTGAGGTAGTCTGAGTGGTATCCAGATTTATAGGGATAGTAAAGATTACAAGTTAGAGGTAACTAACAGGAGAGCTTTAACATCTGAAAGAAGCATTTTGTGTATCACAGTGTCTTCTCTATGTATCTCTATTTGTAGACTGAAGAGATATTTTCTTATATTGATATAGATTGCTCAGTCATTTTCTCACAGCAAAACACAGTTGGTTAAAGGATGTTCTTTGAAATCTTTTGTGATGCGTTTAATCCCACTTCATAAAAAGAGGTGGATCTGTGATAATTGTGAGAGCATGAAAGGGTTAACTTTACAAAAAAACAAGTGTGTTTAGTTTTTTTTCAAATGGCTTAGTTTGAAATTCGAGACTTATTCTCTGTTGGCTGTGTCTTTAAAAGGTTGTTGGCTTTGTTGGTGAAATGGGCTGGAGGAGGATAGGGATTTGGGAATTCATGGAGAGGGGATTACAGGTTTTCTAAAATGTTAGAGCAAAGTTAAAATTGTCAGTGTAGTGTCTGTAAGTTAAACTGATCTGCTTTTTATTCAAGGCTTGGCTGTCTTATTTTATCTGATAATAGAGACCATAAAACCTGAATAGACATTCAGAGGTTAGAGTTCAGTATGAAGCAGAGGTTTTTGTTTTGTTTAGTGGTGAGTTTGGGGAATATTTTGTTTGGTTGGTTGGTTTTTGTGTTGTTTTTTGTTTGTTTATTTTGGTTTTTAAAGATGTTTTAAACATATATGCTAAAGCAATTTGAAGTTTGGTGGCAGATTAGATTGCAGTTCAGAGGACAGAGAACAATGAAGAGTGGTGATGTGGAGGTCACTGAAGCATATGTGCTTTAAGTCTCGGATAAGTGATCCTGGTGTGGAAGAGAGAGAGGGGAAGGGGACATAGAAAAGGACTTCAGAAAGAGTACAACATGATAAGCAGCATGGGGTGACCATGACATGCAAGGGACTGTCTGCGTAATGTGGAAGGGGAAACAAAAGAACCTATTGACCAGGGGCTCCTATAAGCTTACTCATGTATGCAGGAAAGATAGTCCACCTTGTTTCCTTTTTGGAGCCATTCATCCAAACAAACAAACCCACTAACTTAAAAAAGTGAAAAAGAGGGAGGCTTAACCGAGAAACAGAAATGTTAAGGGATCAGAAAATGAGTGACTAAATGATTCAGTGTCTTCTCCCTGCTGAACTCTGGATTATCTCTCTCCCTAATGCCTGAAATGCACCATGCCTTAATTATATTCTATGATGTTTGCAGTAATAGAAAGTGTTAGCCACTTTCACATTATATTTGCAGATGTTAGCATCTTATTTCCTGTATACTGAACTGTGTTCTGACAGTGTGCTCATCCTGAAAACTGAAGGTATTAGCATGTAGGGCTTAATTTTATTGCCACTCAATCCAGAGTTGTCATCACTGTCTGCTTTGGTTTTATTTAATGGGCTGGGTGTACAAGTTAAGGCCATATACTACCCTCAATCCACAGGGGAGCCTCTGGTAATTATAGAGAAAGGTTTATACCACTGTTCATAGATGATAACTAATCTACAAGCAGATTTTACACAGGAATAACACGTGCCAAGAGCTGGTAGATCTGTGGCTATTTTTGCCTGTTGTTTGGCAAGTGGTGCATAAAGTCACTTGATGGGCACTTGCACAGTTGCTGGGAGTGTGCAACTTGGCCAAAAACAGTTGCAAACACAATAAGTCTGGGTGTTATACATCATAATTAAGCTCAAGAACTGAAAGTCAGTTGAGATGAATGAGGGCAATTCATGCTCTCAAGAGCTGAGAAAGTGATTTTGTGGTTGCATTAAGATTTAGATACTTTTCTCTCCGTTTCCTGCTCTTCCCCCCTCTGATGGGAGGACCGGCAATATATGAAACATCTGTATGGTATCTGTGTCTCACCTTTAAAGGGTGAGATATAGTTAGCACATGAAATGTCATGATGTAATTATTGTGCTGATTTCTTCTTCATCAAAACTAGCTATGAATGAATCTGGTCCCCCACAGTTGTTCTGCTCAGTATGTCTTCAGCAAGAGGTAGTCCAAAAAAACAACCTTTACTGGACAGCAATTGTATATATTTTAATTAGATATTTAAGCAATTAAATTTTACAGTTATATGTGTCTAGAGATTGATGGATTTCAAGAATATTTTAATTATTTTAAGTTTCTAATTTAATGAAAGTCACAATCATACAGGTTAGGAGAGAAAGGGCCTCCCACTATGTGAAACTGAGCTAGTGTTGAACTAGTGTCAAGGATTACCACATGAGAAAATTCAGATGGGAATCAAATACGATTCAAGGAAAATGTGAATCCTGAAAGTTCAGCTGTAGGGCTTCTACCAAAGTTGGTTTGACATCTCTTGACTCCCAGTAAGAGAGAATACAGAATATAGGGGTGTACAGCACGTCCAGGATGGAGTAAGATGGACAATTACTTTGAAAAAAAAGAAGTCACCAAAAATCACCAACCCATCAAAAAAAACCCTGTGCTAATACTGAAAAATGAGAAGGGAAAAGCACCACAATGCTTAGGGAAAAAAAAAAAAAAAAAACCCGTAAAAAATTTTGGCAGGATTAGTGTTTCAAAGGGAGCAGCACTTGATTAAACATTTGGAAAGCTTGGGAGGAGAAACATTCCAAGCAAAATGAAAATATATGTGTATGATGGAAACAGGATAAATAGAATATTCCACATATAATTACCACAGCAAGAATGCAGCCCAAACTTAGAGTTCTTAATCAGGTAAAATTGTCATTGCTTTTAATTCCAAGTAAGGCAGTGAATTGTGATAGGTACAAGAAGTTTGTGGATAAAGATGTTGGCAAGATCTACAGCTGCGGTGAAGAGCAGGTCCATGAGCAAAGTAAGTAAAAAGAGCCAGAGTCTGTGCCACAGAGCAAATCATGAGTGTGTTGCAGGAAGTCAAAGGATACAAGCCATCAGCTTTTATCACATACCAAGTGAGGAGCAAGGGATACAGAAAGATCTTTGAGAGGTTAAAAGACCTCAGATAGTGCAGAGCTGTATCTGTGCTGGAAAAACTGGAAGCTTTCTTTCTCACGTTAGCACAGTGATTATTCAGAGATGTACATGATTAAGAAGTTCAAATTAGTTGCAGTCTGGTTTCTTCCTGAGAATGACCTGTTGAGGGCTGGGTGGTTGAACACCCATCTCCTTTGAGCAGGTAAATGTCATAGCCCATAACTGCCTTACAACTTATCTGCATTATTTATTTCCATTGGGGCACACTTCTTTTCAAATTGTTTCTTACTGCAATGCTGCCCAGCCTGCTTTTTGGCATTGCTCTTGTGCAGTTCATGGGGGGAACGCTCTCCTAGAGGAAGGAAGAGGTGGTCAGGTTGGGAAGAGCTGCCCAGTTCTCTCAACTGTTTTGGAGTGATGCTGTTTTACAAAGCAGGTTTTCATTTGTAATAGTGCTTACATATGTGACTTAGCTTAATAAAGGCAAAGAGCAGGTACATATAAAGCATTCTTCTTGTAATGGCAGCCCATTTCTTTAGGTTGAATTAGCATCATGTAATTATAAACTAAAGAGATCGCATTGGAAGAAAAAAGTTGCACTGTATCCATGTCTTGTGTGATTTACCTTCCTCTTATTATTTCTTAATATAAAAATTACTGCATGCTGTCTTTGAAATGTTACAGTTGGTATTTGAAGTACTTGTAAATACTTGTGCAAATCAGTTTTTCTGATGTTTGTCTGCAGGGCAAGGTGTGTGTTTATGTGCCCAGGGGAAATGAGATGCATTTGCATCCAAGAGGGTGTAGCAAGTGAACATGTGCCAAGACGGAGTCTGTAGGAACAGTTGCACTAAAATAGTACAGGATAAAAATGTTTGCAAATTAAAGTAACTAGAACGAGCTTCTGAAGAAATTGTGGTAGCTAATCCTCCCTGTTAGTGTCGCTGATCTGAAGGCCTGAATGCCAGCTTTTGGTAATGGATCCTTCTAAAGACACTTGTCACCCTACCGCCTGTATGAAGATGCACCATCTTTTTGTAGATGTGATTTATGGTGCTGACAAACGGTTATTACTTACTTTTCTGTACTTCAGGGGAATACTAATTTGAGGATATTTTGGCTCTCATTTGAATCAGTGAAATCATTACTATTAGCCTCAATATGTGCTGAATTAAACCCTCAAATATGTGGGACAGCTAATCATACATAATACGCTTGGTTTTCATGTAAAAAAGTGCCTCTCAGCCCATAATCTAGTAAAACTTTATGCAAGTAAACATCATCACTGCAGAGTATCTCTACAATATTTCTTATGATCCAAAACCTCTTATTGGTAAGAGCAGACTAATATATACCTTACCTTCCCACTTCTCTTCAGTGCATGGAGGTTGGAGAGACAAAATTTCTGGTGTTTTTTCACTCCATAGATAGCTTGGCTTTGAATTGTTACTGTTCAATACCCACTTTCAGACTTGGGCTTGAAATGCAAGGCTGCCACAAGGATGAGCCATGTAGCCTGGGAAGAAAACCAGCAGATCTTTTATCATTATTGCCTTGTCTCTCTGGGTCACAGAGAAGCAATAGCCGCAGATCAAGACTATGTTCAAAGGAGAGTTGTCAGGACTGAATTGTTTTCTGGTGAAGGAAGGATGGATAAAATATTAAATGCAATCTTCTATTTGCCCTTATCTTTGTGTTTCCTGACAAGAATATCATGCTGTATTTCCATGGTTCTGTAATTCAAAGCTGAAGGTATACTGATTTGTGAAAAAAAACCCAAACCAAAAACCTGATCTAATTGTTAAAATTATTATTATAAAAATAAGTGCAGATTTTGTATTACATGTGCTTTCTTATATGAAAGCATTTCTATCTCAAGAAAGGAATGGCACACCTTGGGGAGTTACTTGGTTTAATTTTTATACACCTGATGCTGTAATTATTGCAATTTAATGCACAAGGGCATTTTTACTTTCTGAGCAATTTGTCCATGAAGATTTAGAAGGGGTATGTCTGTGTCAGTCCTCTTTCCCAGTTTAATGTTTTGGGAAATGCTGATCAAATCTTGTGGTGGGGACCAGCAGAAGGGAAAGAGAGTTAGAAAGGATCTTGGGATTTTAAGTGGCTGCAACTTCTATGTGAACTGATGACTTAGATATAGGAAGGAGAAACAGTCTCACCACTGAGGAAGAGGCTGTGGTATGAGCCCAGTGAGCTTTGCAGTACATTTGGCTTGGGGGCCATGTGTCTGCTGGGGGGCTGATGAGCACATGCATCCACCCTATGGGACATGTGATAGGTGGAGGGCAGCACTGTGGACCAAGAGTATTTCTAAAGCAGGCAAGAGGTGATGAATGCTCTGTAGAGGAGATGGTTTATTGTGGTAAGTAGTATCAGAGCAATATGCCTTATGTCAGAAATGAGGCTCCATTAGCTTTTCTGCACAGGACTGTTTGTTTTAATTCCTACCCTATCGCTGTGAGAGCCTGTTTCTTTGGCAGACTTTTGGTCAGTATTTTATTTTTAACTGTTTTTATTCTGCTTTTCTAACAGCATGAGTTTTCCCATAGAGGACAATCATGAAAATAGCAAACAAGCCAAGATGAGTGACCCAAACCTTATGTCACATCTCACATCAATTCAGAATCACTTCAAAATGTGCATGCTGAACCAATAATTACTTTGATTCTTCTTCTTAAGCCATAACTTAAAGCTAGGTAGCTTCCAACAGTTGAATTAAGTTTAACAGTCTATCAGTGTTATTTAAAATACTCTGAGCTCTGTGTATCTGAAGTGCATTAAAACCCATTAAAGTAAATGGACTCCAACTGTTTCAGTGCATCCTGGACTACAGGTTAACAGAGAGCATGGCACCATGGCGGTCTGTTGAATTCCTGCATTTGATTTTCCTTGAACTTATTTTGTCTTCAGTCCTGGCTGGGAGCGGGAGCTGCGTGTGTGGCTCTCGGGAAAGCCCCATTGTAGCCCTGTGAGGAACACGTGGAGCACAAAATGATTTGTTTGCTCTGTGTGTCTTCCTTGCTGTCCTGTGGGATTTGCAGCTGCCAAGTTCAAGGCTGTCACCAGTTGCTTTGGTGTGTTACAAGAGAGTAAGATTGAAGCAGCAAGGGAGAAGAGGCAGTGGGGAAAAGGGAAGGATGATATGGAAGGGGATGAGAAGTTGCTGTACCTTGTGTATGTAAGCAATCTCAAAATGAAGAGGAGAAGGAGTTTATGTATAAATTAAATGTTTTTTTCTGGTCTGTAACAGCTTAAATTTCCCTTAATTTTTAACTGACACCAAAGCTGGCACTGATGTATATTTGAGTAGGTGTGATTTGGGAATAGCTTAGGTGTGGCAGGCCAGCAAATAAAGGATGTAAACATTTTTTTATTCAAGCTTTTGTCTTTGTAATTTGTATTAGTTGCCATAGATACAGACAACAAAGGGCTTGTTGGGGTTAATGAAAAGTCTGTCATGCTGACAAAAGATGTCATTTTTTTGGAGAAAAATCCGCATTTTACTTCAGTTCCACTGTTCTTGGCAATTAGTTTTAACTCTGCTAGCATTCATGTATATAATTAAAAACTCATGGCATTTAGTAGTCCACATTTCTTATATAGCATCTGCAGAATAATTCTGAGTACCAAACTAATTAGTCTTTAAGTTAGAAATCATATTGACAGATCTAAATCCCTGTTCTGTCAGCTTAGGAGTGCTTCTATACTTCCTGAAATCCCACAATTTTTTATCTGCCTTGGAGAACAATTACAGAACATTGTCAGGGAACTGACTGGCTCACCAGCGTGGTCATGAAAGTGCACAGCTCCATGTCATGATGCTGCATGAAGTATATGGTCTTCCTATGTGAAAGTTCAGTATCTTGAGAGATAAATACAATGAATATGGAATTCCAGACAGGTTGGGTTGGAAGGGACCTTAAAGCTCATCCAGTTCCTACCCCCTGTCACGGGTAGGAACACCTTCCACTAGACTGGATTGCTCCAAGCCCCATCCAACCTGGCCTTGAACACTGCCAGGGATGGGGCAGCCACAGCTTCTCTGGGCACCCTGTGCCAGCACCTCAGCACCATCATGTCTTAATTCCAGCTATTTTGTCCAAATAGGAAATGGGTTTATGTGAAGAAAAAAAATAATAAGTAGCTTTTCAATGGCTGTTTGGTAATGTGTGCAGGGTGGTTCCAGTCCAGTATGCTGTGAACAGTGCTTTTTAATAAGTTCAGGGTGGCCACATTTCTTGCTACTGTGTTTGTCACTGTTTGGGAACTGTAGTGAGGGTGAATTTGAAGTACTACTGGGGGCAGGGGGAATGATGCACCATGTGGGAAGCAGAGAAGAAAGAATAGCATTTTTGCATCAGCTTGACTTAAAGATCTATTTGGTGGTTACTTGGGGAGTTGGAAACAGTGGCAACAGCAGTGGCAAAGTGGATGCATGATCAGAGCACAAGTGAGAGGCAGCATAAGGTAGTGGATCGTTGCAGACATGTGGAAGATGAAGAGAAGGAGTTTAAATGGTGCCATTTCTTTTATGAATGCAGAGTGTTTTGGCATAGAATTCAGAGCACCACGAAATAAATGGATTGTGTGCTGGGGATATGTTTGGTATCAGCATGGATAAGCAACCCTTGCAGCTGCAGCGTATGCTTTTCCTATGAGCAGTGAGTTTAGGTAATAAATCAGTCTGCTAACAAAAGGTATTCCACACGAGAGTACAGAATCCTTCAGATCAAGTGCTCATAGTGCTCAAAGGTTGTGGGCTTCTCCCTTTCTTGCTTGCAAGCTCAGCCACATTCATTTAACTTTCGTGGTTTTGGTTACAAGAGAATAGGATTTGCTCCACTACTGTGGTTTAATAATCATATATAGGAGAAATCATCTTGATTGTCATGGCTCTGCAAGGAGTCTGACTGCTGATATGCTGGGAGAAAAGCAACAGGGAAAACACTGCCATGTCTTACTCGCAATGTACCATATATGTTTCCCCTACAATCTTTCAGTAGTAGAATTACAATTAACTGTATTTTTAATGGCTAGAATCAAGATCCTAGAATAAGTATTTCTGGGGAAAGAAAGGTAGGTTATTAGGAGCAGCAGTATGTAAATTTGGGATTTCAAGAGTATTGAAAACTTCTCCAGATATCTTTAAGGTTTGAAAAATAATTTAAATAATTTTACAGATTAAAACTTATTTTTCTAAGTTAAAAGTTTGTTTTGCCAGAAATCAATTGGAATTAATAAAAATAATGGTCTCCTAAGGATGACAAAAGGGTTGCGTGTGTGTGTTGCATTTCAGTTTTAAACTCAACAGGACTGCAGAGTCTCTGTAATTTCATCCTTTTAATTTATAAATAGTCAGCGCGCAGTGGTCTCAGGCCCAGTTTGTGTTTTCTGTCTATATATGGAAAGCCAGAACAAGGTATGCAGCAATTCAGTACCCTTGAACCAATTTAAACAACAGAAATAAAAATTATTTAACGTAGCCTTAGTACTGGTATTTGCCTTTATCATCACAAAAAGTCTTTGTGATTTTTCTGTCTGATTTTCCATCTCCTAGCTGAGCATTGGTTGTGTACTGGAGCAAGGTTGCTCACTGTCTCCCCACACTGAGCCTTTCTCTTTGTAGATTCAGAGGAGAGAATCACGGTCCCCATGGGACGCACAGCTGCAGAGGTTACTGCAGTAGCAGTGTCCTGATACACCACTCACCTTTTCCCAGTCCTAGACCCAGGATGTGGAGTAGAATGGTGCACACATTTGCTGTACTGAAGATGGCTTTATCTGCTGCAAATAGTTTTGTCCTAAATAGGTTCCTGAAATTAAACTGGTCAAAAAAGTCTATGGTTAACATGAGTGAAGCAGGAGAATTAGACTTACTTATCCTGAGCTGTAAATGAACCAAGGTCTTGCCTCATGTGTGTTTTCAATGGAGTTTCTTTACTCAGGATAACTTGGTGAGACTCAGAAGATGAGAAAAAAAAGAAAGTAAAATCTCATGTAATACTTTCAGAATTAAACTCATAATAATCAATTTAAGATGTCTCAAATGATCCAGCAGTCAGTTGTAAACTTACTGCTGTAAAAAGTGGTTGTAAACCTGAGAGTATGAGGAAACTCTTTGCTGTTGCAGGACTTTTGACTTTGCTATGTTCTGTTTGCAGGGTCTCGGTATGTCTAGTGGAGGTCAGGCTGGTTTGGGCACTCCTTCATCCCGGCAGTATGCACGACAGAAAATAACTCGCATAAACCTCAGGGACTTCATCTTCTACATGGAACAGGAAAGAGAAATGAGCCATTCTCTCCTGCTCTATCGAGCTCTGCTTAAATAAAGCCAAGAATTGTACTGAATTCTCCATACAGAAGCTCAACTTGCATTAAAAAGCTGTCATTTTAATGTGCCTTCTATTTTTTTCAGAAGTCAATGTTCCAGTAATTTTATTTTGTAAAATTGTCAGACACATGCAATAAATTCCCTTTATGTAAAAATATTTAAAAAATTATAAAAAACACACACAAAAAAAGATGTGCAAAAGGTTTTAAAATGTTAAATCCAGAGATACAACCACCATTGAAGTCTTGCTCCATTTGGCCACTTCAGGTACAGCTGCAGTGGATGGTGTTGACTGGTAAGGCTGTTGCGATGGCTCACCACAACCATCTGCATAGGGAGGACTGGGACAGGTTTACAGGACTGGAACCTAACTGTGATGTTAACCTGTCTGTTCATGGAAGGCGCTGGGTTTGTTTCCTCTTTAGTTTTGCTAGCAGTTTCCACTAACCATGGTTAGAACATATCTGTTGTTATTTTAGATTAGTTATAATTGCAGTCTTTTGCACAGCTAAGAGAATAGCCACTGCACACTCTCACACATTTTATATAGTTGGGATTTCTGCTTTTACTGCACAGCTCATTTCCTCTGAGCCATTTGCTGAACCAAATCCGAAGTGTATGAAATCTGCGTGTTTGGGTCTCAGCTGAGTTAACCTGGACTAGCGTCTGGTTGTTTTCTAAAATCTCAACCTTTTGCACATTTGTAGCAACTGGTTAGTAACATGAATCAAAGTTGGGTTTTATTTTCTAAAAAAAAGTTAAAAAAAATCTTATTTATTGCAAAGAGTATGGTTTAATGGTGGTTTTAAAAGAGAGTATTGGTCAGTGAAGATTTTAGAGTATTGTACACATGGGTCTTAAAGTTGCTGTAAGGGAAGTTTTGGGGACTGGTTTCACTTGTGGAAGATCAAGTGAGCCCTGGTGCCACAGTGCCTGGGACCTGGCCTTGCCCTGGCCTTGGAAGACTGGACTCCAGTCCAGAGGGAGGCACATGAACAAGCGCATGACTGAAGCATAATGAGTAGTGTTAAGTACGTAAAGGTGGGATGAATGCTTTTTAAATGCTTTGCTGAAGTGGAATTTAAGAGGCCTACACCAAAGCCGAGGGACATTAGTGTGAGTCTTTCAAATGGGTACTGACTAGGAATATTGAGCAGGCAGGTGGGCACAAATTCTACTTCAAACATAACAGTATTAGGAGTAACCACTGAAGGGGAGACATTTGCATATTTATCTTGTCAATTTTTACCATGTTATGCTTGCCACTTTTTTGAGGCAATTTTTTTTTTCTTGGATGGGGAAAACATAGCGAAAGCACAAACAGAACTATTTGTCCGATAGTTTTAAAACAAATGTTTTAATTATTTTTTAAGGTTTATGAAAAGCAGAAGAAAATTTATACTGCTGCTATTTAGCCAAAAGATTATTCATAAGGTATTTAAGGCCAGAAAGTGTAAAATTATGTTTTAAATTTATTGATAATTTGTACATGTTGTTTATAAAGGCCTTGTGTTTATTAGAATTACGTTATTTTGACAATTTCTGTACATATTCGTAAATATCCCCAACATGTGTGAAAACATACTCCCTTATTTGTACTTATTTTATAAAGAAATAAAACAATTTACTAAAGTAACACATCGAGTAACATACAGTATTAATTTACCAAACAGGAATTTCACATTGTCTTGTTGTTCTTGAGCACTGTTCAGGAACATTTTGCATTAAAATATTAACAGAATACCCTCAAAGAAATATTAAACTCAAATACTTCAGTGTTTTGTTGTGCTGATCCTTATCCTTTGTCAAACATCTAATAAAATTGTCATCAAACCTTGATGCCGTTAATACAGTGAATGAATGCACTCAGCAGTTGTCAGTTCAAGAAGCACAACAGAACGTTTTCTCTCTTGGTTTCCTTCCGAGGCTCGGGAGCAGAGCAGTGGGAAGTGTATGGGAAGTGCTAGTGAAGATCCAGGTTCTTCCAGCCACAGGTTCAGTTCTCAGCAATGGAGAATTGGGACTGTTTCGTGCAGCTGAGTTGGGCGAGAAGCCTGGCTACATTTGCTTCTTGGCCTTCGTGGGTTTTTAGCCTCCGCTGGGCTTGCTGAGGTGTTCTAAAACCCGTCTTAGCAATGCTGAGCAGTGTTCTTAAGTGATGTTGCTATGGTCTAAGGCCAGAAGTAAGAATTCAAATCAGGTTTTTTGCTGCTATTGCTGCCTGAAAATACAGGGAAACAAGTGAAAAAAAGATATAAATGAAACTGTAATAAACTTTAAATAAGTGACCTGAAGTTACTAACTAAAAGAACATGTCCTAGCTTAATTTTTTTTTTAAAGGCATATTTCTTCTATCCAAGTGATTGTTTCCACATGTCTTCCTTGCCTTAGTGCTATTTTGCAGTCAATGCTGTGATGTCATGGCTCAAACTTTCCATCTCAAGTTCACAATTAACTTGGCTGGCGCAGCCTGGAAACCTTTCCAATGCCACCTTAGCAAGCTGCCCAAATCACTGGAGCTGTTTTACTGAGCTCTAAAGAAACACAGGGTAAAAAACACCAATCTGAAGAAAAACCAACCAACCACAAACCTCCCCTTCCAGGAGGGCAAGACATTAAGTGTATGTAGGATTAAAACAAGAAGCTAAATGGCTTATTTAGGCGTACTTTGAACTCAAAGTGAACTCAATGTATGAAAGTAATAAATAAAACACTTTTTTTTCCTCTTTGTAAGACTTGGCTACATTGAGCTGAATGGAGCAAAGGCCAGAGGCAATGCAATCGAAAACTCACATCTTTGAAACAACATGGGAGATACAGTGAGTGTTCCATCCTACTTGCTTATTTCTGATCACTTACTTTACAGAAATGTTTATGGCATGAACTACTATATAAGAAATGTGCATACACAAATACATGACAATTATACGTTAAGTTCTTTACAATATTAAATGTATAATATACAATTCTACAGATATCTTACATACAAAGATGAATGTTGTGCCATATATTCAGATATGGCAATGCCTAGCAACTTTAGAATGTCATACAAGTATAAAACCACAAAATAAAATAACTTTACAACTCTTTTGAAGTAGACAGATGTGCTCAAACTGTTCAGCTAAGTTAGCAGGCCAACACTGACCGGCTGCGAGATTGCTGACTTGGGCAACCAAGGTGAGGAAACCTGCTGAGGTCTGATTTTCCATGGACAGGTATCCAGCCCTATTCCAAAAATTAGACCCCTGCCTAGATTGTCCCTTGAGCAGTCAGTGCAGCCCATTGATGTTGAAAGTATTAGTTTTAAAAATGATTTTTTAATTTTGCCTGATCATGATGAATTGGCATTAAGGAATTTTTGACCACTTCATACTCTGTCCATTGTTCTATCTGGCTGTATTTATGCATCTAAGAAGAGTTTCATTAAAATTCAGCATCTACAACAGCATTCTATAAATTAATGTGGGAGAAACTAAACTGTAATTAACACATGACTTAGTTACTGAGGACCCAATCATGCCAAACAGCAACCCACAGGATTTAGCAGAATGCTATTTATAACTTTGCACCTGCAAACCCGGTGCTGTCTCCTGAGTTAGGAAGCCCTGTGAGTCAGAGTTGATACCAATTTATGGAAGGAGCAGTGCAACAGCCTGCTTTGATAGACAAAATTACAGGTAGGGGCAGCTACAAAACTCTGTTTTAATAATAGTTTAAAGTAATAGAAATGAATCTAAACAAGCATGTCTGGCTTTCATCAGACAGTAGAGAGGGGTTTAACATAGTTTTGCAAAATTACAAATACTAGTAATTTTGCAAAAGAAGTAGGCTTGTCTAAAAGTCTTAACGTTTTCTCCTAAATGCGGGCTTACAACATGGTCTGTAAATGATTAACAAGGAATGGCAGAGCTTGCTTGGCAGAACCACATTGATTTGATAATGCCAAACTTAGAAGTTTCTGAGTCAAAACAAGACTGGCTTTCAGAGAACTGAAGCTCCAAGTTAGGTATGCAGCCCTTGTGAGATGGCAGCTGGCATTTTGTTTTGTGCTTCCAGATCCCTACTTTTGCAAACATTGCCAAAATTGGCCTTGTCAAATTTTTTGTCACTTTTTCTTTTGTTTAGAGTGGGGTTTTTTAGTATGGAGCACCAGTTGACTATAAATTGGTCCTTTTCAGATTCTGGAGTCTGTCCACAGGGAGATGTTTCTGTTGAAAATGTAGTATAAAAATAAGCCATTTGCTAGTACGAGCGAGTACAATCACAGAAGTGTCATGTCATGTATGGAGATGTAAACCATGTCTGATATGAAGGAGGTGCGGCAGTGAGGGAAGATACTCAGTGCAGTTTTTAGGGAACCATCTTCCCCTTGGAGGCTCCTGCTTCCATGCATCACAGCATCGAGGTACAGCTGGAAAGGCTGTTGGAACTGCTTCTCCTGCTGATCTATTAAAATTGCTTTAACTGCTCTTTCACAAGTCCAACCTAGAGCCAGGGGCTGACAAAGCTTTGCCTTTTCCACCACCACCACCACTGTTCAGCCCAAAGTACGTTCCCAGCTGGCCTGGTATGCTGAGGACGTTCAAGAATTCCATCATGAAAAACGGACACCTGGTTTTTCAAATGCATTTCATGGCTGGCTATGTGACAGGTAGTTTCAGAATACCACTAATTGGCAACTTAAAGTCAAAATCTGTTTGCTAATACTGTTTTCCAAATTCTTAGTGTTTCACATAAGGGACTATTAAACACTTATACGGTTACAGAGGAGAAGGGGGGTAAGGTCTAGTCCAGAGGCTCCTGTTTTATTCTGATGGTTGGGGTGGGTTGTGGTCGTCTGTCCTCACGACACAGCACGTATTCACTGAACTGAGAGGAATCCACCCCACCACCGCATGAAGCTGCCACACTGAATCCCTTCTGAAATAATCTTTCGAGCACCTGCAATGTGGGGAAAAAAAAATTCAGATTAATATTTCGTGAATTTTAGTGATTAAAGCATTCCAGAAGAGTGGTTCTAAATGATGGATTTAGTCTTTCGAGTCCTCATTGAACAGATATTATTCAGCTATAATTCTTTAAGTTATTGTTAAATGACTACACTGTGATTAAAGTCTCGCTCTCAGCAAACCTCTGCAGAAAACAAAAATTAATCACACAAATAAGAGCTCTGCAGAGCAGCTTAGTACATTATATAGTAAAATACTGTACTGTGGTGATTCTGATGTTATCTCTTACTGCTTGCAGAAAGCAACATCAGGTACAGGTTGTAATAAGAAGCACCCATTACTCATTAGTAGTACGAACAGGCTCACAGAAAGGAGCTGAAAATGTGTCAGCTCTTCCTTGTCAGATGACAGTCTTAGGAGGCTGAGCGACACATCTCCACACATTCCACAACATCTCCATGGACATCACAGCCATGGTTTTCCCTCGCTGGAAGGGAGGGCTGCTGTATGTGCATGCAAAGCATGGCTGGGATGGGGTGTGGACCCAAGACATGAACAACCAGAAAACGTTCCGGCCCAAGAAAGAAGTTAAATTGCCCAAATACATATTTTCTATTTCTCCTGAAGAAAAGCTGGTGCAATCAAGATGCATGAATTTAAGGAACCCAGAGGCAACTTTAATTTCTGAGGCTGTGTCACACAGCATGTTACCCTAGGATATACTGATCTTGGCAATATGTTCAGGGCCATGTTTCCACATGCGTAAGCATGTTGATACATGGTTTCCCAGCAGAGCAGGATGCACACAGACTTCTCTCAGAGCAGATGCCAGGTCCACCTTCAGCGGATCTGCAATGTCAGATCTGGAGGAGCTGCTGCACAGCCCCCCCACCCAGTGGTGGCTCTCCTGGGTCCAGGGCAGCAGCCTGGAAGAATGGTTCTTCTACTGGCAAACACCATCAAGGGGAGCAGCCTGTACCGGTCTGTAAGTGCCCAAGGCACTGTGCCTGTTGCCACAGCACACGAGCCTTCTGTGATGGGAACTGAACCTGATGATTGTTTTAACCCGATGAACTTAGCAACACCAGCATCCCTATCTATGTGCCAGCTGTCTGCTGCCCACAGCAACAGACTGGGGACAGAGGAGGGACTAAGCCACTTAAAAAACTTGACCACAGAACTGTGGAATCCCAGACTGGTTTGGGTTGGAAGGGACCTTAGAGCTCATCCAGTTCCAACCCCCTGCCATGGGCAGGGACATCTTCCACTACAGCAGGTTGCTCCAAGCCCTATCCAACCTGGCCTTGAACACTGCCAGGGATGGAACAGCCACAGCTTCTCTGGATCACTCCACCTGACTGTGTTTAAGTGTCTAAGCAATAGACACAACTTCAGTCAGAGGCAACTCGTGCATTTTTACAGGTTTATGTTACAGGAAGAACTTTATTTCTTTTTTGGTTTTACTAGCCCTGTGACCACTGCAGCAGTTACACCTACTGCAGTAGTACTGAAAAGTCTTACATTTCACTTCCTAAGCTGACTGTTAAAGACCTGCTCACCAGACTGCTGCCCAAACTATCGGGGCTGTATGCTGCCTGCAGGACAGAAATGGGGTGTGTACACTAACATTTGTTCCAGCTGAAAGAAGAAAGCAATAGTTTGAGAGGGAAGGACAAGTACGACATCATCAGACTGCTGTTCTATGGGCTGGATAGTATTTTGACTGTATTACATTCCTAGAGCTGGCAAGATGAATATGAGAGGCAACCCAGCTACAGGAAAGGAGTGTGCTTCCATTTACGTGGATAGCAAACCAGTGGATTGATGGGTAAGATTTCAGAGAGAGACATGACTTCAAAATCCTTGATGAAAACTTCTTCAAATCAATTTTCTTGTAAAATAAACCCAAGTGCAGGGGTGCCCTTGGCTTGCCTCTGTCCAAAGATACAGAAGGCTGCCTGTTAACACAGGACTCCTCTTCTCAAGCCAGCTCTCTGCAAACACAGAGTCCAGGTTGGCATTACACCTTAAAGCACTGCACGCAGAACAAAGCGATTCAGTTTTACTACCTAAGTGCTCAAAGGACTAGACTGCAGGCTATCGACTAGCCTTAAAAACCTCAGTACCATCCAGTTTCTCAGCAAGAAACAAACTAGGCTAAATCCTGTAAACAATGCAGAGAATGTTTAAATATTGTAGCTTTTTAAGTGTAACTTGGATGACCTTGAACTCAGCTCTGTGAAGAAAGGCTCCTAAAAGCTGCTTCCATGTATGCTGAGCACTGGTTTGTACTTGCTGGTGCCTCCACAAGACTCAACAGAAGGTTAAACACGAACAGATTTAAATGCCATTTACTGCATTTGGTTCTATGCACATTACTTTTTCCAAAGATAAGATACAGACAGAAGGAAACTAGTGTCTCTGAGTCAAACTAGAGCTTCTGTCTTGTAAAACTCCAAAGAGAGTATGTCAGAAAGTGAGCGTTGGCTGCAGTTCTTGTATGTATGGGACACACACACAATATTAGAGGATTTGTGAGTGGTGAGGCACTGGCACAGGTCGCCCAGAGAAGCTGTGGCTGCCCCATTCCTGGCAGTGTTCAGGGACAGGCTGGACGGCACTTGGAGCAACCTGCTCTAGTGGAACATGTCCCTGCCCATGACAGGGGGTTGGAACTGAATGAGCTTTAAGGTCCCTTCCAACCCAAACCAGTCTGGGATTCCATGATTTAACATACTCCATCTCCCAGTATTCTGAAAACGTTTGGGTTTGTTGCATTGTTTTCTAAATAGAAACACAACATTTTCACTTAATGCATCTCATTTAAATTTTGCAGAATGCTGACAAATACATTCTTAATTATGAAGACCCAATGTTCAACATAAACAAGCACCACAGCATTTTCTCCAAGGTAAGCTCATGCATCATGCCAGAACCTTTTCCAAGGACTTGAATAAACACTGTCAGTCTTAAGAAAACTGTATACCTGTTAGTAATTACAAATGGGCATTAAATTAAGAGCTACTGTATTTTTTTTTGCTACCACTACCTACTCACTGTTGACAATCTTTGTTTGAAGTGCACAGCTCTGGAAACAAAGCATTTAATGAAAATACCTTCCAAAGACAGGAAGAATTTAAAAATATTTCAATTTTGCTACCAGTAGGTCAGCAAGGCATAGGGAGGCAAAAGTGCTCTACCGGAGAAAGCAGCAGGCAGACTTACTGCATCGCCCTTTCAGCTTCCTTGGAAATGATTTCTGCTGTTCCACCCACTTCCCCTTCTAACCCGTCTCTCTTCAGTCTGGGCATTTGCTTCGCTGTACTTCCAACTTTTGACTTTTGCCAAAAAAAACCATGGGAAGGGAGGGGCAGCACCTCTGTGCTGACCAGAGTCCCACAGAGCCAATGATAATTAGCTGCTGATTACATCAGCCTTTGTTCTCAGAAATCAGAAAATGTTTGAAAACAGTTTCTATTAATTATATAGTAAAATCATGTAATTGAGTAAAATGATGTAATTTAGTATTATTATTTATCCTGCAGACTGACAGAAATTTTTTTCACAACATGGACTTTGATTCTGTCTGAATTCTTACTGAATTCAAAACACATTCAAATATTAACAGTAATTAGCATTCAGCTTCTACTGCACACCAGTTTGGCTAATCCAGAGCCAAGTGCTCAGCCTGGTGGGCATCCAGCTCTTTGCCCAACTGCTGGCAGTGTTGAGCCCATTGGTGGCCCTTTGTTGCTTTGGTTATCCTAATTTCTTTCTTGCAAGTAACTGTGTCACAAAGACAGGGTGGCTGAGATACAAACATGCTTCCCCATCCACTTACCTTAGCTGAAGTGCAGCTGCGCCCTTCTCCACCCAGCACAGTGATGAATACATCACCATTCCCACTGCCAGCAAATGGATCGGTCTCCAACCCACCTCCAGCCTTCTATTTCTGAGGCAGCCCACTCTAAACCTTGCCAAATGTGAAATTGAAAAGGACTGCACAAAATCAACCACAGGCATCAGCCTGATTGAAGTTCAACCAGATAAAACACTTGGGAGACTTGAACCAAAAAATCATCCAAACCAGCTGGGTTTAGACTGGTTTCAGACAAAAGCAGGATGAGTGCACAGAGCACCAGGGAGTGCTGCCCCAGGGAGGGAGGTGTCAGTGTCAAATGCGCATTGTTAAAATGACCGAATCCACCTTTACTGGTCTTCACAATCTGGACAGCCAGTCCCATGGGCCAGCTCTTCTGTGGGTATTTCACCACAGGGAAGTTCACCAAGGCCACTAAAAACATTTCCCACAGCCCAGTTAACATCTGCAGCCACAGCCCACCTGCGAGGGACAATAACTTTGGAAATACTCCCCACAGGTTGATTTCATTTTCCACAGTATTTGCAGCATATTTTAAAGGCATACATGCAAAAACTGAGAGCTGTTTTGCCCTTGTAAGGCACAAGTTAACAGCATCACAAACACTGTTCCTTTCTGCAGCCCAAAGACAACTACAACACCGAGGCCCTGGCCACAGTGATGGTGATCCATTGTGAAATGGCATTTCTTGTCCATAAGGCTGCTGCCTAAACACAAGCCACTGATTTATTTCTGCTACCATTCACCTATCTGTCCAGTTATCTTCTTTTGTTTCATATGTTTTATTTTAAGCCTAATGTCAAAACTCTGAGTATAAAATGAAATACATTTTGTTTAAAATACTCTGGGCAATTTTTATAGAACATCCTTTTGAAAAAAAAAAAAAGTGCAGAGATCAATTTTTTTAAGTCCATCCCGCAGGCACCATCATTTAATTATGAGTGAGACATAAATTATGCATTTACACATTGTTGCATTTTCTATAAAATGGTGTGGAGATTTTTTTTTTTGTAGTTTTTGGAACTCTCTCTTTCTTCCTGGAGGCACTTTAGAGGAAAAAAAACCCTGCTGCAGGCTGTACACTGATGAAAAAATTAGCATTTATCAGTATAACACCATTATGAGACCAGCATGGCACTAACATACACAAAATCTAAATCTATTTTTCTGCTTAGACTTAGGAAAACCTGAAAGGCTGTGATCTCACCAGGCAGAAAATGTCTCCTTGCAGTATAAGCACTGAAGGTAATCGGGCAGAAGCAAATAATCTGCATATAATTGAACAAGAAATAGTAAAAAACCCACCCCAGCAAACACATGAGCCAGCACCAAAAGGCCATTACGTTACCTGCACTGAGTTCAACCTGCAGTATCCGTTCAAAGGAAACCTAATAACATGGGTAGGATCCTGGTTCCAGCCAGCATTCACAGAGTTGCACATGACATCCCCAGTCTCCGGGAAGATCTCTTCTATTAAAGCTTTCTCCCCACTCAATGCAATTCTCTCCCCAAGATCTGGAGTCACTCTTACGACCAAGCAGTCACAAGGCTGGAAATGCTTCCTTTGTTCTTTCTCTTGTTTCCATCGCTCAAGTTCCTTAATCATTGGCTGCAGCTGGTAATACTTTGCTTCTTCATATAAAAGATTAAAGTCCTGGGGAAGAAAATAAAAGAGAGAGTGAGAGAGAGAAACTAGAAATGCTGATAGAGTTCTCCTTTAGCAATGAGTATTGTTCCTGTTTGACCTACTTAGGCTTCTGTATTGTCAGCAAGAGCACAAAAGCAACAGGTACCCACATACTTCATCTTCGTCTTACACCTACACAGAAACCCACACTGTGTTAGTGGTGAATCTGTTCGAGCTGACTGTAAAGTTCCCACTGCACTGAATTATTTGTTCATTTATCATCCCACAAGTTCAGTGACAGAAGGCTTTACTTTTGGATTAAGAAATCAAAATAACTGATTGCACTAAAGAAAACCTGCTGACATAAGAGATGTCCCAAGCCTTAATCTTCATTCTTGGCCTCATTCACTTCTGCTTTTGCAACAGAAGATCTTGGACTTTGCTGTCACCTCTCACACACATGTTAGGAGATGGAGATGTCAATTCAGCTTCACTTCTCACCTGTCTTTGCTGAGTCTGAAATTCAGCTACAGCAGCTGCTCCCTACATGTCACTATTATTCATATATTTAAAGTCTACTTTGGACCCTGGAAAATTATACAGTGGTAGTGACCACCCCACTCCAACAACTTAAAAGAAAACAGTTTTTGCCAGCCATTTGACCATCACCTCTTTTGGGCTTTGGCCAATTCAAATTCCCAATTTGATCCAACTGCCAGTTCACTGACTGTCTTCTGCACATCCTCACTAACAACTTTGCATCAGATCTCCAACAGATCTTTCTACCTCAACTGTTGAGTATGATGAGACAACTGGCGTCAGCAGCTCATCAAACCAAGCCAGAGAAGGAAGGGATGGGTGAGTACTGGGTGGACAGTTTGCTTAGAGTGGCCCCATCACCTCCTCCAGCCTCCTGAAGGGAAGAGGAGCAACAAGAGCATCATCTCCTCTCTGCAAAGATGTCTCGTTTGCTTTCCTGGCTCTTACACCTGTCTACAGATGGAAATGCTGCACCACAGGTATGCTCTGTGACTTTTGTAGAGCATGCTGCAGGTCTGGATGTAAAGACTGCAATGAAATAAAATGAAAAATCACAACAGTGAAGTGACTGGAAAAATATGGACTGGGAAGAATGGCTCAACAAGAAATAATCAAGAAATAAGCACCAAAATTACACGAAAAATAACAGCAGTGCTGCTGCTCCAGAACTTGGGGAAGCAGGGAAATCAAAGGCCAATGAACACGCAGCACAAAATATGCGACTCCTCATAGTGGCTTGGAATTAACCTGTAAAATCTGTTGCTGCAGGATATTACTGAACCAAAGCAGTTAGCTCTGTTCAAATTTGGCATACAGACCCACCGCTGGTAGCGGAGAGGTGCTCCTTCTCCCCAGGGCTGCCTACAGCCTGGAGATGAATGAATATTCACTGACACCGGTAAGGTTATCACGTTTCAAAAGGGACATCCAATCCTTTACTTCTCTTTGATGTCCCTTAAGGCTGGGACAATAGGCACACCGATAAGGGAGAAAAAAAGACCAGAGAAGGCACAGAGAGGGAAAAAGGGGAAGAGGCAGGTGGGAAGAAATGAGGGCAACAAACACACAGAAAGTAGCTGGAAGATTAAAAATAACAGGAAGATTAAAGAAGAAGCTCCATACAAAGCATGCTGCAAACAACTAGAGCTGGTTACAGGCCAGATGAAGAGGCATGGAGACTAGCTGCACCACCTGATCTCAGGTAGAGAGCATCAGCCCCAAAGCTTCATTCCCTAATGGATGGTATTTTCTCCCCTCTCAAAAACCATTACTGCTTTTTTGTATCCACCAGGGAAGCTCCCTGGTTACTGAGCATAGCATCAGTTTAAACCTACAGAGATTAGTAGCCTAACTTAAAAACAGCCCCTGCCCTAAACTTTCTGAAGTTTTCGTGTGGGACACACAGCCTACAACCTAACTGTGTTCATTACAGAGGTTTGTGCAAGGGCCTATCAAACATTCACTGGCCATCTGCTGGTCCCATTTCTCTTTTTCAGCAAAGGAAAACATTCAATGCTAAGTTAAAATTTAACTCTGGAGAGTGAACAGGAGCATCCAGTGCTTACTGAAGGCAATGGACAATCTCGCAGTTTTCAGTAGGCCCTAGTTTTAGCCTATTTGTGCTCATGGTCACTATAAAATAACATGTTATTTGTAAGATCAATCAAGTGAATATGTGCTGAGTAAACTCAACAGTAAAACCTAGAGGAGACGGTACAACACTATAAAAAGCAGCCCTTTATTTCTGGAAGTAGAGAGAGGTACAATGCTCCTGAGGCTGAATGCAAAGCCCATCACAGTCACGAGAGTCTTTTTCACTGACTTCACTGGGCTCTGGACTAGGCTGACAGTATTCTGAATCACAGCAGTTCACTGGTCCACCACCCCCAGGCCAAAACAACAAAGCCGTAACACAAACAAAGCCCGGATCACACCATCTCTACCTCCCCTAGCCAGCTGTTAGCCGACCTCATCAGATGCAGCTCTTAGTGGCTCCTGCTAGCCATCGTTTATCTGAAATAATATCTACATAAACAAGATAAATTTTACATTCTGACATAATTTTGTGATAACATGACCAGTTTTCAAATGAAACAGCTCTTCCACTACTATCCTTCCCAGAGGATACAGCCATGCTTCAGATGGCTGTGTGGGAATCAGGATGCGCTGGAGCATCACATGCTCTGTGGGATGAGGTCTGCAGCTTGTCACAACTGCCTCGATTAAACCAAGGTGCTTGGGTTAGTTTCTGAAATAAGACACTCTGTGTCCACTCCACACTTGGGTTGAGAGCAAATATCCTGGAACAGGTTCTGCACCTGGAAGAAGGGGTTTGTAGCAGAAGCTGGGAATCTGAGGTGTGCTGGTGTGGAGAAGCAACACATGTGCAGTGTTTGGGAGTCTGGGCACCTATTATCAGGCAGTGGCAATAAAGGGAATTTGTTGCACTGTAAAAAGGAGAGGGGATTAAAAAAGTGTCTTCTGGTAGGCAAGAGAAAATCACCTTCCATGACACCCCCTCCACGTACCACACACTCCCCAACCCAGCCACCAGCAGCCCAGCCTGCCCCACTGCCCTGACCCTGTACATACTGCTGGCGTTTCTGCACGAAGTGACTTGGGCACTGTTTCAGGCATTTGATCATGCATTTAGGGAGGGAAGAGAACTTTGCCAAACAAGGAACAAAGAATGAGTGGCTCCCACTGTGGGGGTTCAGTTGTCTGAAGCCTGTGCTTGGCCAGGGTAATGAGATCACCACACTGCTATCTTGTCATTCAGAATTACTTGGAGTACGGTGCATCTGGGACCTGACTGGAAGCGATGCCCGGCTCTGGTTTGCCTGCAAAGGACGCTGAGGACAGGTAATATCACCATAGATACTTCCACCCTTGCACTGTAGACATAAAATCTATCCTGATGATTTGCAAAAATTTAATATGAAATGTGAAGTAGAATTCAACCCACAAGGAACCTCACCATGGAGGTGCCACAGGACCCACAAGAAAACATTTCCATGCTGCTTGTTTTGATAAGTTATCAAAGGCAGATGCAGACACGAATCTTCCTAGATCTGTCCAGAAGAGGCACATTTCACTGAAGCAGGCACAGGAGTAGCTACAGTGCATTAAGTGCCTAGCAAAGTGGCAAAAGTGCACACAGTCTCATTGAAACAGCCTCAGAGCAGCCTGGTACAGCTTCTGTCCCAGGTGCATGCTGATAGGTGCACACAGATATTGCACTCCTTCTCTCACAGAGGCTGCAGCCCTGGTGTCAGTGCAGTCCTGCTGAGGTCAGACGGCATCCCACAGCAGATTTTGCACAGTATCCAGGAGTTTCTTGTCCTGGGGGACTAATGGTGCATCTCCCATTTCTTCTAAGAATTATTTCCCTACCTTCACAGCTTCTTAAACAGCACTGCACTTTGTGGCAGTACAGCCCAGAGTCAACAAGCATGTATGGTACCTAATGAAGTTGTCTGCGTTTAGCTAAGGTAAATCACTTTACTCCGAAGGTGATTCCCACCAGCCAAGGTCCCTGCTCATGAGCTCCTTGCCAGATTGAAAGGAGACATGGACAGACCAGCCTCTGATTTTGCTGTAACCTACCACAGAAATTGGATGTCCTATCCCTGACAGTGTTCAAAAGCCAGGTTAGACGGCACTTGGAGGAACCTGGTCTAGTGGAAGGTGTCCCTGCCTGTGGCAGGGGGTTAGAACCGGATGAGCTTTAAGGTCCCTTCTGATCCAGACCACTCTATGATTCTAGGAAAAAGCCTTCATGCACTACCATGAGCCTTCAACTTGTGGCTGTTGTAGGAACTAGTGAGGAAGTTGTGTCAGGTCACCTGCAAGAAGCAGCAGCCAGCCAGGTGGAATTCACACAGCCTTTCCTCATCCACAACTTCTGGACATTCAGATCTCATAGGAGAGGTAAACATATTATTCAAAGACACAGCTTTTTGCCTTTCACGAAATAATTTTCTGCTCACGATTCGGTAGGAAAGATTTTTTCCTGGTGGATTTTACAGTCACCACTGACAAGCATGACATACTGCTGAGGAGGAGATGGAAAGTGTGACTGCAAAGACAGTTGTGCTGCTGCTTCCACATCACTGCCAGCAGGTCAACAAAGATCAGCTAACTACAGGCAGAGACAGCCAACATAAACTGCAGACTGGTGTCTACTGTAAACCTGATACTGTTCTCTCAGTACTGAAGAGGTCCTTTGGTTCTGTACCTAACAGTGACTCCTGAACAGGCTGGAATAGTTCTTTCTGCCTATTTTACACTTGTTATTCTTTGTTACATGAAACAGCAAACTGTCATCCTGACTCAATGTTTCTTTTATATTTTAGTGCTGTGAAGATCTGACTTCTGGCTATGAGAAAAAGTTGCTCACTTCTATGATGACAACTGCACCATTTGGTAAGGTCAATTTGAGAGCACTTAAGAGTAAGATGCAAGCACTAATTTTAAAACGATAATATATTGGTGTGTTGGCCCTGTGGTCCTGGTGCTACAGGTGACCTCTATATTCCATACAAAACTCAGATGTCCTGCGTATTTGTGTTCCTCCCCTCCTTAAGATGGGGCAGTAATATACACATGCCCTGTATCTGGTTTTGTTTGACAACCTCTAATGGAGGTGTGAGTCTCAAGTAGGTGTGATGAGTCCTGGTTCTGAATGAAGTTATGCATTGGCAGTGAAGGGGACAGGTGCTGCTCAGAAATGTTCGGGGGAAACACCTCTGATGGTGGTGAAAGACCAAGGCAGAAAGGACAGGTTGGATGGGGCTTGGAACAGCCTGGTCTAGTGTGAGACACCTGCCCATGGCAAGGGGTTGGAAATGTCTTTAAGGACACTTCCAACTCAAACTGTGGGCTGCAGAGAGGCAGCTCCAGGGCCAGCTATCACCTAACCCAGCAGCATGGGAGACCAGGGGGTACTGGCTCCACACTCTGCTCCAGGACATTTGTTGCTCAAGATGTCATGACTCCACACACAGGTCTCTGAACTGGTGCAGGAGGAGGAGCTGTGAGCAGCTCTGGGCTGCTTGCTATCGCCTGGCTCAGCATAGGCTGGCTGAGAAGAACTGAGCCAAACAGCTCACAGTAATTTCTCAGCATACTTCATGTGGCTTAAAATCCCCCGAACCCAGGAAAATTATATGAACTATTAGAATGCTGCTTTCAGCAGGGAGACCTGTCAGACACCAAGCACTTTCAAGTTCTGGCTTATTAGTAGTTGGAAGCGTAATTAATATTCACTGTAAACACACCAGTCAGACTTGATAATAAAGAATCAGTAGCCTTGGAACGCATACCCACTTTCTCTGCATTACAGTGTTAACTTAGTCTGAAAACAACACTTAAACAGCAAACACAATAACACTAGTGCGGTACTAACATTCCAAACTTTCCAAAATAACCATCTGAGCAGCAATTCAAGTTGAAAAGCAACTTGGCTAAACCTTGAGGCTAATAAACTGCTTGATTAAATTAACGAGTAAAAACTAATAAATATTCAAAACACTTGATAATGCTTTGTTTGACATAAAGAACATTTAATGCAAGTCTCACTGGAAAACCTGTCAGGTTTTATACCTTAAATAGAGTTTTGCATTTAGAAACACCAAGTGATTCCATTTGCTGCCTCTGATTATTGCCTTCTGTCACTTTAATCATGCTGGTAAAATTACATAATTTCTGTGAAGTCAAATCCGTTTACAATGCAGTTTTAATATAGCTTTGCAGCACATTCTTCTATGCATTTTTATTTAGTTACTCCCTACCTAGCAATACTTTGCTTTGTTCTTGAGCCCTCATTAGCCTGGGGTTTGCTCTAAAGCTCTCCCAGGGAAGAACTAAATAAAATACAGTTAACCCTATGCAAAGAGATGGTCTGGAACAACGGACTGAGCCCGGGCACAGTGCCGGCTCTCCCAAGTCTCTCCCAGCCCTGCCAGGGCTCACTGCGCAGGCAAGTCCTTGGCACCCACCAGGCACTCTCACCTCCAGGCTCTTAATGAATGTTGCTGGTTTTGTTCCACTGTTCCACAGCACCTCTGAAATCTGGATGCCAGTTGAGGCTATGATCATCTTGAACTTCTCTTTTACCCTCCTTTCTCATGCTTTCTTGTCCCAAGAGATTGTCCAAAATGCTGCCCCTAAGGCATCTCTCTGGCCTTTCACCTGTACTGCTTCTCTATCCACCCTCCTTAACTTGATCCATCCCACGATCCACAGAACTAGTCTTGTCTTTAGCTTCACTCCCACCCAAGTGTTTTCTCTCATTTCTCTTCAAAGAACTTTTGTTGCATCCACCCCTTAGTGCTCTGTCTCTCACCCTGCTTTGTGCACTCCAACCCATAACCTGCCCACTGCTCTCCAGAAAGAGCAGTGCCAGGGCAGGCCTTCTGGGCTGGAGCTCCAAAACTACCCACGAATGCCAAAATTTCTCCCTGCCTTGAGATTAGATGTGTTCTCCCAAGGCACATGCAGGGGTCAAATACAACTGTACTCATAACTTAGGCAAGACTGGCTGAGGAGAGGTTTGCAGCCTGAGGATCAGCTGCACTCCAAAGCTAAGGCCGCCAGAGCAACCACAAATCCGGACTGAGTCATGACGGGCCAAATTATCTTGTTTACCTAGGCCAACATGCAAAGCAAAATCCCACTGCAAGGCATGAGAACTTTCCTTTCCAGCAATGCTCCACATTCTCTAACTGAGCAGATCCCCACTGCCATCCCAATTTACTCATCATTTCATCCTGGAGCTAGTGCTTTTGTTGAATCTTGTCATCTACAGTCCGGACACTTTTGTCTTCTCATTTTCATACATAAGGATGACAATGTTACAAGTTTCACACATGCAAAGCCAAGTGCACTACAGAGGAGAACTTTAAGAAACAATCATGGTTTTCAAAGTGACAACCACCACCATTATTTCATAGAGAACACATAATGCTCCTGAAAAAGCCCTCTGTAAATTCCATCTCCCAAGAATATTCTGACATTCATAAACTGTGCAAAAACCTTACTTCCTGAAATCAAAGTTTCTGCATCTAACACAAATACTCATGGGCTTGTTTAAGGGTATTTCTTTTTTATACCAACAAGAAAAAAAATTATACAATTTAAGTCCTCTAAATATCAAATTTAAGCATTTTTTTCAGATCCTTAGCATTAAACCCTGGTAAGTACTAGTTGCTGATATTGCTTAATTGTTGTTATACCCCGTTAAGTGAGCTAAAAATGTGAGAAAATACAATTAGTTTAGAAAATCTGATTTAGCCATAAGCTTCATCATTTAACTTTTTATGGTATCCATGACAACCAGTGGTCCATTTATTAAATAACAGTATCCGTGGTGTAATACACAAGTACTAAAAATCCTAACAATAAACAGCAACATTTAGTTAAGTGTGCTTAGGTCAAGCACACAATTCAACCTGTGCCAAAACAAATGACAGAACAGAAGGAAAAGACTGGTTTCATACTATAGCTTTCCTTACCTTAAAGTCATCTGGGAGCAGTAGCTTAGATGTCCTTAGGAAGCTTAATATATACCTGAAAATTTCACCATCTCGATCAATGAAATAATGTTGTTTTAAACTGTCCAAGACAATAGGCTCTGTGCCATTAAACAGGCGACTTATTCTGAAAAAAAGAAAAGAAAAAGAAATGGGCAAAAGGGAAAAAATCTCATCACACCCTCAGGGTGTAAGAACATCCAGCCAATTTAGTTGCATCAATTCAGTGTGCATGAAGTAGTATCTTAATTTGATGACAAACAAGTGCACAAAGACAGATGCCTTAGACACTCGTGCACCCACACGCTCACACACAAGAAACACATGCGCACAGGCACACACCAGTAGCAAGTGCATGGAGCTTGCACTTCCTCAAATCAGTGCTTCAAATTTGGACCATGACCCCAACAAGGAAAGTGCCTACGAAATGCTCTCTCCACGGCTGGCGGAGTAATTTTGTTGAGAACATGTGCCACCACTAACAACACTGTCCACACATCCTGCTAATGGAGAACCAAATGATTACTCAGAGATGGGTTCTTACCCATGAGCTTTTCCTCCAACTTGGCTGACATTCTGATCAGCCACCATCAAAACCTTTCTGTGCTAGAGAAGAGACTGCCCATCCATGGAGATGAGCTGCATGAACCCTTCAGTGCTGGATAAGTGGCCATCCAACACTAAATGCTTTAGCAAACCAGCAGTGTCCCATGCAGCATCTGCAATACTGCCTGTGGGACCAGAGTCCCATCACCAGCAGTCCTGGGGATCAGAGTCTGGCAGAAGAAAAACAATGTGGCATGTCTTTTATGAGTAAAGAAAAGGAAGTAAGACCTATGAGACCTGTGGATGAGCTGCTTACATGACCAAAATCAGCTGTACCACCCCAGCTTTCTCCACATCCTGAGGAGCACACTCTGCAGAAAGCAAACCAGGCATCTGCCTGCCTGCCATTCCTCCTGCCTCTCCCCTCCAAATGCCTGGCTTCTTTCAGAATGGTTTGTCTTCCCATGAGAAATAACCCAGCCGAATATATGTTCTTGAAAGGAAAATCACAGGAGACAAACAGCAACGACCTATTAAGTAATTGAGTCCATCTCTCTGACAGTGCAGCATTGTTCCCAACTGCAGAGTGTCTCGTGTTTCAAAGTCGAGTCTTATATAATTCTGCCAGTGAGGTCTCTTCCATTTCCCAGAGAGAACATCCCATAGCCTGCTGGATTTCACTGTCAAGCCATCCCTTCGACTCAGCCATGCAACCCTGCTGTGTCCTTCACTGAGACAAGCGCAGGGCTGTCTTCTGCCATGGCAACAAGCTCACCAAATCCCGCCGAAAAACAACGGCCAGCAATGTTGGAGGATGCTGCAGCTGCAGCCTGACTCCATCCTTCCAGCAGCACCACTCCAAGCTTTTTGGCCCAGCAGCAAAGGAAGGGGATGCAAGGAGAAGGCATGCACACATCCCTGCAATGGGAAGAAGCAGGTCTGCTTCATCACCCTGGCTATGGGAGAGGCAGGTTTGCTCCCCACCCTGGCAATAGGAAGGGGCAGGTTTGATCCATCACCCCAGTGAGGAGAAGGGTCAGGCACGCTTGCTCCATCATCCCAGCGATGAGAAGGGGCAGGTCTGCTCTATCAGTCCGGTGATGGGAAGGGGCAGGTTTGATCCATCAACAGCGCTGATGCTTCCAGTTGCACCTCGCACCGCATGCCTTGGGCTGTGGGCTCATGCAATGTGGAGAGATTTGCTTGCAGGCTCTGAGGATGCACCTGAGCCTAATCTTTTAACTTGCTAATTTATTTGCAGATTTAATTAACATGCCGTTTATTTCTAAATTAACTAGGGAGATATTAAATAAAACTGGACTTAGCAAGTCCCCACTGAATTCAGCTAAAAAAGCCTTCCTGACCTCTTTAGCAAGTTCCAGCTTTTACTGCCTCCTCTCATGTCTGTATCAGCAATCAGCTAGTCTGAGTTTCTTATTAGAATAACCAAAAGCTCCACTAAACCCTAATTACAATGTTTACTGTTTTTCTTCTAGGTTTTCAACGAGAACACCATTCAGTTCACGCTGCAGCGTTTAATTTATATAATCCCAAATTTTGGTAAGCCTCCAGTAATTATTTTCTTTTTCATTGTTATTTTGGGGCTATTTGCCTGAGATGGTTAAATGCATTGCCTTGTACAGTGTTAAATTTTATACCAGGAACTAGACAATTTACTTCCTTAGACATACACATGAACCAGTGTGCTGTGAGGGTTAGACTGAATGCACAGGAAACACTGATAGAGCAGCTTAAGGTTCAATACGGTACATTTATTGAACAAATTTGGGTGGCTACTGAAAGTTTTGAGATCTTACATCTCAAAAAGCTGGGCTGTGGCTTCAACCTTCTCCCCTTCGCTGCCACTGCCTTGTGAAGTCTCTTGGGCTCTGCCATGCATCTGGGGAAAGGTCTGCCAATGGTGACAGGGTGCAGGAAAGACAGAGTAGGAAATGTTAATATGCAGCTCTTTAATGCAGTGAAGCTTTTTTTTTTGGTAACGAAAACAAAACCATGAATTTTGAGGCCTTTGTGGAGTGCCCTGAGCTGTATTTCTTCACCAGCAAAATTACTGCTGGGGAAAGAAACTTGCAGAGTGTTGAAAGACTTAACTGCCACCCCAAAAACACAGTGATGAATAGTTTAAGGATTTATTTGACATTTTTGGGGGCTGCTATGTTCCAAGAACCAGCTTCGCTGCAGTGTGTTGTAATGCTGCGTGCAGGAAGTGCTCCGGCTTCTCCGTTCTTGACAGGACAAAAAATACCTGCAGAAAGTCCATCAGAAAATGTAACGCTGTGAGAGCACAAAGTGTACTCAAACAGCAGCTTCCAGAGGAAAGTTCACCTGACAGGCATGCGAAGCCAAGGAAAAGAGCACAGCGCCTGGAGGCAGCTCTGTAAGCCCCACCAGGACCTGATGTGCTCAATGGGTGGATCTTGGGCGGCCAGAATGAAATGCTGTGCACAGAAGCATGGAAACAAAATGTGTGCAGACAAGTCAGCAAGTGCAAGGGAATGGGAATGGTTTTGCACTGTGCAAACTTGTTAGTGCTCAATCAGAAATGAGGTACCAGCCCGGCTAGCAGGCTCAGGAAGCTCCAGCACCCTGCCATGTGATGAGAGCTAGAAGTTATGGGAAGCTTCACTTTCTAATTGTAAAACCCTCTTAACCTTTCTGTCCAAGATTTAATCTCCAGACAGGGAACAGAGTGAGCAAAGATCAATCCTAGGAGTTGCAAGCCTAAGGATGGCAAACTTGCCTTTCTATTGCCTCCACCTCCCTGGCCAGCCCTGAAATGCTCTCACCACCTTCCCAGTGCACGGTCTCTTCCCAGCCAGTCCCTCCTCCTTAGTTCCTCCTGCCCTCTCAGCAATGAGTTCTTCCCCACCACTCCGCACTGCTGCCCACCCCGACCCTCACAAGGTCCCTGTTCCTGGCCACCACTGTCCCATGTCCTGGCACAGCAGAGCCCTAACACGATCAGTGCCTAGACTCCAGCTTAGCAGGTATCACCAGCACCTCAAATCCTGTCTGGATATTCTACCCTGCTCCTCCCAACACCCAAAACACAACCTGTTGATCCTATTTCTACAATTTCTTTGTGCTTCTGTTGTTTCTGCTAAAGGCTTTTTACATTTTCAATAATGTTTCGCCAAAACGCCAAGGGGAGAGTTTCTACCTTTGTACTGATTTTACTATGATATTAAGATCTCCTTTTATTAGATTAAAAACAAACAATGCAGACAGCCAACCCACAAGGACAAGAGCGCCAGTAAATACTTTTCTTAGTTTCCTGGGCAGGGGAGGAAGCTGGATGTGAGCACTTACCAATGGCTGCTGCTACCCACAGCCCCCAAGAGCGTTGGCAACCGATTGTCCATACAAGCTCCCTGCACACCCATCAAGATGGGAACACAAGAGTGGGCCTGCAGAGCAGGGACTCTGGACCCCAAAGCAGAGCTCACCACACACCATCTCTTTCATAAACTCACCCAACTCCATTTTAGAAGTATCCAGGGCTTTTTGCATTCCCAGTTCCCCCCGGAGCACACTCAAGCCTTCCGGAGACCATCACTGAGTACAGCCACAGATCTGTACCTCACATGCCATTGTCAGGGGGTTTTATGGCACTTTGGGATAGGAATGTATTTCGGGTGGAGGGGGTTCTTTTCTGGTTTGGGACAGTTCAGCCATTTTCTTGGCAACTCTTATTAAGAACTTCTGTTTTCTGTTCAAAGACTTTACAGGCTGAGAGAGCTGGGCTTGTTCAGCCTACAAATGAGAAGGCTCCAGGGAGACATTTTAACAGCTTTCCTATACCTAAAGGGGCCAACAAGAAATCTGCAGAGGGACTTTTTACAAGGGTGTGTAGTCACAGGACAAGGGGGAATGACTTTAAACTGAAAAAGTTATTAGGAAGAAGTGATTCCCTGTGAAGGTGGTGAGACACTGGCACACGCTGCCCAGAGAAGCTGTGGCTGCCCCATCCCTAGCCGTGTTCAAGGTCAGGCTGGATGGGGCTTAGAGGAACCCGGTCTAGTGGAAGGTGTCCCTGCCCATGGCAGTGAGTTGGAACTGGATGAGCTTTAATGTCCCTTCCAACCCAAACCAGTCTGGGATTCTGTGAGTAAATCTGGTTCTAGAGGCTTTCAGAGGAGCACCCAGCAGCACAGGACCCGTAGGACAGCCAGCAGCTGGGCTGTGGCAAGTACAAGCAGAGCCCTCTGCTCCTGAACCCCATCACAGGGAAGCCACTGTGGTTCTGCCTCGTTCCACCCATCCAGCCAGCACAGCAACACTGCATAAGTAAAACACTATCACACTGTTGCACTAAAAGTATTAATTTAAGTAATTACATGATTAATATTTAACTGTTCAGTGATATTTTTTGTCATTCATAATTTAGTTGTTTACATTTATTAAAAATTGATTCTGTAGACACTCTTCCTGCCCAATGTCAAATCAGCAGGGAATGCACATTTCAGCAAACTGTCAGCAAGATGTGTCTCTTTCCTAATTTTATGAGAGGAGAGAGGAGGAAGAGAGAAGTGCACCCTCCTGCTCCACTCAGTGCAAACGTGCAGCGAAGCTGGTAGAATTTCTGTAGCTCTCCCTGCCTTCTATCCAGCAGCTGTCAATCATTCTTGGCTGTTGGGCTTTGCTGTGGAGCTGGAGGAAGAGGTGGTTGTGGGAAATGCCACAGAAAGGAGGAAGAGGGTTGTTTAGAGCTGGGACACTGAGCGTGACCTGAAACTGCCCCATGGTACATGTTAGCAAAGCATCCCAGGCGTACAAGCAGAGTCATTGCTGCTGAGCACAAACAGTGCTGCTTATCTCTTAAATATTTGCTCAAGGTGTGTAGGACAGATACTGTTATCTGCTTGGAAAAGAAAAAATGCTGTGAATTGGAGCAGAGGTGCTTGAGACTGGAGCACCTTACACTGTGCCTGGCATACCTGTGTCTGTTACAAGCCTGAACGTCCCATCACAAGGAAGTAACTTCTGGGAAAGAATGGGAAAGCAGCCGGAGCAGTTGTGCCTACGCAGTGCCTGCATGCTGTGAGCCAGCTTTTTTCTGGCACTGCTGCATCCCAGTCACAGCAGCACAGTCTGGGGTAGGCACGGGACAGTGCTGCCAGGCCTTCACAGTAGTGCTTTTCATATTTCTATTATTTTAACTGTAAAATTCATTGGGTTTGTGCACAAGTTCTCAGCAAACTCATGGAGAAAGCTCTCCCCAGGGAGGTATGTTAAAATACCCAAAGCACTGGAAAAAAGCAGGCAGGACTGGCCAGAGAACAGGGACAACCCAGCTGAGCTGCAAATGGGTGTCTTCTGCCTTCTGGCCTGTCAGTACTAATGAGGGAGGGATGTTAAAACATGGTCTCTGCCAGGACACATGCTCCCTCACGCCACGTACAGTGAGGAACGTAGCTAAAGGTAGCATCTGGCTGCAGTAGGTTTTCTCATCTGCCTCAATTTAAAACTTCAGCTATAATTAGCATGAAAATCCATAAACAAAGGTCTCTTGTATGGTTATACCACACCTTCACACCCTGCTACCTGACCAGTGGTTTTAAGCCCTTCTCTAATTATAGGAAACTAGCACAGAGGAGAGGCACTGTTTGCAGCCCAGGCCTGTGCACAGATGACATGCTGCAGAACTGTGTGGGCTTCAGCATTATGGCTCTGCCACAGCTCCCATTTTAATCCAAGGTAACATCTTGACCACCTCAGATTGCTTCAGTCATGCACTCGGCTTGGAGGGTGCTTCAGCTGGGGAGAATTTTGTTTTAAGCATCTTTTACATGTTTTATTTGTACAGTGATGGGGAAAAAGTGTGTGTGTAAGATTCTCAGTCTTCAGTGGGGGGTATAAACTACTGCTCTGCAAACTATGGTAAATTTAAGCAACCATCTGTGCTTTGGGACAAGTTCATGCGCCTGAAGACATGCAGAGATGCTCCAAAGGGGGTTTCTGGCATAAACAAGCCCAGACCAGGTACTTCTCTCACCACTCCTACAAGATGAGGGTGAGGATCTGCACTTCAGCAGGGCAGCCCCAGATGTCCAGTACCCTCCAGGAACTGCCTCACCCTTTACAGGCATTGCTCAGCCCTGGTCACTTCAATCTTCATGGCACAAGTGATACATTCAAGTATTCAGATATTCAAGTAGAAAACTGACCTGTGAGAACTAAATGGAGATACTAAAGCTTCTAACCCCAAAGCCCCTCTCTCAATCTGAACAAAAAATTAGTAGGGTTGGATCTCAGCAGAGAGACAGAGGAGGTAACATAGGTTTATTCATCTCCAGTTCCTATAACCTCCTGTTCCTGCCTTCCAGTATTGATCCCGGAATGCCAAAGGAGTTTTTTTGAGTCACAGGCTCACTTTGAGTGCTTTTGAAGGATATTGCATTCATTAACTATTAAGCACCTGAAGGAACTGCAGGATCTATTACCTCGATTTAATACTTCGTATTTTGCAGCTCAGGCTAAAATATCTATTTTTGAAACAGATCAGAGCTAGTCTATATAGTATCAACACATATTTTTACAAGTCAATAATCCATAAAGAATATTATCATCTACCACACACTATCAGTCTTAGGAAATTCTAGAAGGACTTTTTTTCTGTTCTTTATACTATCACTAAAAAGCAAAATTAGATATGTAATGGATTTTCTAGTTAAGACCAAGTCACGGACAAGTATGTTTTCAGTTCTCTGCTACTATCAATTGAAGGCCACTGAAGCAGCAAGTAATAGAATCCACTGAAGCACAAACTACCTATTACTTTTGAAATACCACAGTGCATTCCTGGTAAGGATAAGAGATCCTAAAGTTCTTTCTTTTCCATCTATTGTTAACAGCCTATCTCCATAATTAAGACACTTTGGCAGGTGACTATGATACATAATTTTATGGAAATATGCATTTTTAGACCTTAACACCTGACACTTCTTTTTTAATTTGTAGAGACAGTATTGCCTATATATGAATCAGCAGTTAAGACAAGAAATTGGGAACAAATGCCAGCTAGAGAAGCCAGTGTCTTTTTCTGCATTAAAAAATTGTCTTGGTAGTCAAGAGCCACCCTGGTCCTGCATCCATGCAACCAAGCATCCCACCAGGTCTTGAGAGTGGAGGAGGAGGAGTGTTCGAACAACTACAGTGAGCACACCACCGACTAAGAGAATGGGGGCTTCCATGAGCTTTCCTTTCCACACTTTTCAGGCCCACCAAATTTACGAGAATAGTAACATTAAGCCCTTCACCTCATTGCAATAGCGAGATTAGGCCCATCAGCACTGGCTAGTCATCCCAAATTTATCAGCAGCATGTTTGTCTACAGAGTCTGCCTTCTACCACCCATTTGCCTTCTACCACCCATTTCAGAGGGAGTCAACAGCTCAAGAGCAAAATGCTGCGTAGTCCTGAGTAATGGTGGCAGAGTCCAGCTCTCTGTCAGGCTAATGGTTTTATTTTGCCTTATGAAAATAGCATTTGTCTATTTCAGTGCGTTATTTTAACAGCTATAAAAAGAATTAATTGAAAAAACAGTTCATTTTATGTTAATTGCTGTATTACAAATCCTTTCGCTGCATTTGGCCTATAACCACACTTACAGGCAGAGTAAGTATACACAGACAGAACAGCACTCATCACTACACATACTAGCATCCCACAACATTTATTTAAGTCATCAGTCACAAAATGCCTTTGCTGTGCTTAACAGGAAAAAAAAGTACCTTTCAAACAGAGGTACAATATGCACTTCTCCATTAAAAGTTCCGTATGTGCTTGTTTATCCTTTGTAACAGGGACAGTAACGAACAGCCAACCATCAGTTTCTGATGCTTAACCATACTGTTTGTGTTCGTTTGGCCTGGCTGAGCTGTTTTGGAATAACCATCACCAGAACAGAAGCTTTGACCATGGAAGGCATGCAGATGCAAGGCAGCCCAAAAGGAAGCAGAGGCTGCAGTTACTGTAGCTCAAGACAGGCCAGTTCTGCCACCCCTATTCCTATCAAGCACTAACTGCTTAGGGAGAGTAGGAAGGCCAGATTCTGGCTGACTTGCGTATTCTTAATAAAAGTAACCAAATAATATTACAATGTAACATAAATCCCCAAAATACAGAACTTGTTAACACTAGAAGCTAAATACTATTCTTCTAGTGAAATACTTGTAAGTCCAGGTAACCGCACAGAAGTTCATACATTCCTGGTAATACCTAGCTCTTTGGGAATGCCTCTCTATTTTGATTCATGGACTTACATTTAAAGAAGCACATGTAAGCTGTATTTCTAGTGCCATAATTTTTTCTGTTGGTGAAGATTAAAAATAATAATACAAATTTGTATTGCAAAAGTATTCTGATTTTGTTATGCCATTGCGCTGCTGCCCTGACTTGAGCTCTGCAAGGATTCTTATCCTTTCATGTTTTCTCAACAGAGAATTCGAACTAAATTTTGGGTATGAAAATCAATGCAAGAACAAAAATTCTTTAATTTAAACGAACTTCTAAACTAGCATCTTAGTTTACTAAAGTGTTTCCTAGTTTCTCAAAGGTCCCAATGCTGCAAGAACTGCATTTCACTTCAAAATCTGTGGGAGTAGTGGGCACTCAACAGAACGAAATTGTTAATACATGAGAAGATGCACAATTCAAACAAAACATTCCTGCCTATACAAGCCTTTTCTTGCTATTCCTTTAACCATCCCTTTCCCCTAAATCATGGTAGTTTGAGGGCCCTGGTGAGGACAGAGCTGCACCAAATGCCAGCTCTTTTACTGCTCACCTACTTGCTGTAACATCAAGCGCAAGCTAACAGTATTTTGACTAAGATTTGCAAATCTGACTAGATCTGGACAGTACTTCCATTATCATCACCCTTATAAAATTGGAAAGTTGAAAAACGTATAGATACTAGTTGTATTTTAATACAAATGGGCTAAATCCTTGCTCACTGAAAGAGCAAAGAGCAAAAGTCCCACTGGGACTGGCTGAAGGCAGGGAAAATTTTGAATGTAACTCATTTATTTACCTTTCAGGGTGCAGGGCTGGCCCTCTGCATTCTTTGTATGTGTGGGTGCTGCGAAACCAGCATGTTTCAATACACAGCAGGAGAAAGAGGGACAGATACTGAAGGGCTGCACAATCTTTTATAAAGTGTAAATGGTGACAGTTAACACATTCACTTTGGAAGCTGCTGCTCCTGTAAACAGCTTGAATATTTACTCCGCTTGAGCCACATCCCTTCACTTCTGATCCCAGACAAGCAAAAGCTGAGCAGCTTTTTCCTATAGCCCTTTCATTTTTCTACAGTTCCTTTATTCATTTCCATATCCACAACACATGCTGTCCAGGACTCTACAGCACTGCACCACCTCGGATGAGCACTCTCAGTGCCCACGCTGGCCTCTGCTGCACTGGGACATATTCATGCTGAGAAGAGGAATGATACCAGCCTTTCTGAGTATGACAAATGAATAAAGCTCCTGTTTATTCTTATATTTGATTAAGCTCTACCTAGCATACTTTTCCTGGCTGTTCATTTAAAGAAACTGAACACGCCAAAGAATGATTTGTTAAAGAGCTATTTTGTAGGGAAAACAGCCACTAAAGCCCGTATACCCACACAAAGTAGGAAGACTAGTGTAACAGTTTTTGCTGGTGAGCCTGAGCTGCTGGCAAATGCAAGGCAGAAGCAAAGAGGAATTTGCAATAGTTTTCTGTTACTGCAGCTGGAGAGCAGGGACAGAGAGGGGGCAACCCACTGACTTGTCCACTGGGAAGAGCCTGGCTCCATGGCCAAATTCCAGCAAAAAGAGGGGAGCCCGTTTCTACTAACTATGAAGAGGGAACCCAGACCTGGGAAGGAGACAGAAATACACCTGCTGCACAGAGCACACATGCCCTACAGAATTAACTTTGGTAAAAGCTTTAGAATAGTAGGAAAACATTAACTGTTGGATTCTGATGAGCTACTGAGAGCTGAACCTGGCTTTTTTTATGTGACTGTGAGAGATTCATTCTTAAATACAATATTATGGCCATGGGTTTGATTCTGGTTCCAGTGAAGTCAAGGGCAAAACGTCCTCTGATTTAATTGAAAGCAGAAACAGGCCCTACTTTAAAACTCACACCTGAGAACAGAATACAACTGCATGTGAATAGAAGCAGAAATATGTTTGGAACTGGTTACAAATCCATGCGTGATTCCCCTCTGCTCCCCCTGTAAGATTAAAAAGCAGTCATTGAATTCTTCAGTAAACAGCTGTATTAGGTACTTGTCATGGGTTCAGCAGTAGCAGTCATTTTTCTCCTTCTTGGTAGCTGGCGCAGCGCTGTGTTTTTGACTTTCGGCCTGGGAATAGCACTGATAACACCAATGTTTTTAGTTATGGCTTAGTGATGTTTGGTCTGGCCAAGGACTTTTGGAGCCTCATGCT